>DWNY01001444.1:0-12649 GCA_018250635.1 Telegonus apastus
AGGAACAGAAAAGTTTTACCACTTTCCATAATATTAATTATATATTTGTTATATACATATACTATTTGTAGCAGCTTTACTTACCAACCGAAATATTTCGAAACAAAAGACCAAATCCCTTGAAAAGCCATAACAACGTTTATTCGTAATAACCTCACAATCGAGTCGTAAAGCAACAATTAGTAGCGTGGAAGTCGAAGCGAGCGACGGCTTTAGGTTTTGGTCCAGCTCAATGGATCGCAACTAGTGATGGGAAGAGTTTCTCCGACTAGTCAGCTCGACTAGTCGCCGGCAACTCGGCTTCACTAATCGCCATGTTTTGTAGTCGGCGGCTAGAACGCTATAGTCAGTCAAAGCGCAGACCAACCGTTACTAACTCTTTGTTTAAAAATAAAATTATTAAATTATAACCTTAATCGAAAGGTGATATTTTTATTCCAATAAATTGTTCCAAAGTTCCAAATCAATTCGAGGTCTTCTACAATACTAAATAAAGAAAATATGTAACCTAGTTCTTTTTAAAACAGTTTTTGTTTCATGTCATAAGTAAAAATTTTCGACTTGGCAGACTAGTCGAATGACAACCTTTTTGCAACCGACTAGTCGACTAGTCTAGTCTGTCAAAGTCACAGTCGTCCCATCTCTAGTCGCACCGTTATGATATCAGGCCTCGACCCTAACACAAATTATTAGTCTCTAACCTTCCCTTTCTTTCGTCTCCGCTCCGGGAACTCTCAATAGATTCATTAAGACTCTAACGAGATCTTCCAAAACGAATTACGAATGCTTTGTTTTGTTAAATGCGATTTATTTATTACAATATTTCGTCATACGCTTTGCGTTTCTTGAAACCTTCTCTCAATAGAAATTAAAACGTAGTCTTTGAATTGTAAATTCTACTGTCGGAGCATAATACAATTGGAAGAGATTAATAAATTTTATAATGTCGTTCATGAAATAGAAATATAAACATTCTAAATAACATAATGCATCATCATTATCATCATAAATTTCCTCATAAAGATCATTATGCATAATGATCTTATGCATTTTTTTTAAATAATAACCTAACAAATATGCGCCATGATAATCATTCATAGGTATAGATGGTAAATGAACTACTAACGTAACTTCAATTGGTTCAAAGTAAGGACTTTATTACATGTTATCTATTACCTACTTACATGTTAAGTTAAACCTTACATGTTAAGTTAAGTTAACGGACATAATAATCATTGTAATTTTCTGCTACAAACAATAAAATAAGTGATCATAACAAAGAAGCCATTTGATTTGAAAGAAAGAAATAATTGAATTCAAATAAAAGATTATAAAACGGTAATCATTTATCCCATGAGACATTGAAAAGATCACGTAAAAACCATCTGTTAGAGAAATTATGCAAATGCTGAGATTAAGCACCTTTACTGTAGCGTTAAACTTAAATCGATTGGAAGTGTCGAGTCGACGACGCCTAAATCGCAGATTCGTCGAAAGGTATTTTTCAAACCGACTGCGACGAAGCGATAAGAACCTCCAAAAATGTGACCGAATTTCAATCAAATTTATGAGTTATGATAATGATTATTGGTGCTTTATCTAAACGCGGCATAAAATTTGCAATTTGACTGAAAAGGTGTACTCTACTATAACAAATTCGTCGGCAATCGTAAGGCGACGATAACGATTCGGAAAATTAATCTCGAAATAAAAAAACTTAATGTCTGAGGGGGATCGTCGGTACTTCGCTCCGAGATTCGACAAAGAGAGTTAAACGAAATGGAAATTGCTGCATAGTTTTAAAATTAGTACTGATATAGAAATGGACGTAATGACTTTTATTCGACGGCTGGGATTTCGCTGGGATTACGACGTGATATTTTTGTACAAATTAATACAGGTACTCGAGAGTCCGTACGTGATTAATGATGACAGATTTGGTTTGAGTACGAACAATATCTGGACATATAATAAATCTGTAAACTTTACGCAAATTTATAGTAAATTATTATCTCTTTTTATAACCACGTTATAAAACATATCCATATTAAATGATGACATAGATTAAGGTGTTATACAAAAACTGAAAATAAATTTTACAGTGTTTAGCTCAAATTAGCAGTCGCCATACTGCTCTCACTTGCAGAACGGATCGGGTTCTATTCCGGGCCTGGCTTAGTTGATAGATTTATAAGTGTGTATGTTTATGCAGTTAAATTAGATGTTAGATTTAGTTAATTAAATGATACATCGACATTTGTGTATGTTTATTCAGTTAAATCTGAATAAGGACCTGTGAGTGCAGAAAAAATAAATATTTAATTTAAAATTTCAGCCGAATCTTAACGGGAGTATATAACAAATAATTTTTAAAAATATATATTATATTGAACACGAAGTTGTATCATAGATAAAATAAAAAGTAGAAAAATATTTATTTCCCTCTCCCAATTTGTAATGAAAATATTTTATCTGCAGTAAGTTGTAATACTTAACGAAAGTCACCGAATGAAATCTTTGTTCTTTGGCACCCCGGGAACAGGACCGCTCGCAGCGATTGAAATTTAAAATATTGTACCCTTTGCCATTATGCGAGCTTATTCACCCTTGAAATATCCCTAGGGGCGCCAGGTACAGCGATTGGGGAAAATATTTTACACTTGTTACTAAGGATGTCGCTTTCAAGTCTGCTTCTACCGTCCTAATCGCGAGCGAAAAGCGACTCTGTGCCTAAATCCTAGCGTTTATTTCTCACTTGCGGCTAGGGTAATCCTGCGGAAATATTTATGAAAAGCACTTAATTAGTATGTCGAGAATGAAAAATTGTTATTGAAACCGAGTTGATTGAACTGGCGTTTCATAACTATGTCATTTTGGATGCGACAGTAATGAAAACGTGATTAATCACGGGGCGACTCTCGTCAGTGCTTTTAGTGAAATGGTACGCGATGCGTGATTCTGCAATTTATGTTCCCACCATTTTGTTTTTGCTGTATTTTTATGGTTGTATGAATTTATTGCACTTTGGTATAGCTGGTTCTTTGTTTGGGGTTATCTATATGATTTTATTATTAGGAAAGGCTAAAGTTTGCATTTCCTACATAATTCTATCATAACTAGGGACTTTTACTTTTAATAAAGTGGAAAGAATGCTGAACTTGTTTGATAATTTATTTTTCGTCGCATTTGAAGTAAATTGGTCGATTTTCCCAATAAAAGGGTTTCTTCCAAACAACGTAATATTTTTCAACTCAGAAAGCGAAATACGAAATTGTCCATTCATTAAAATCCACAGTGGTATTATTTGTAAACAATTTATACCATCCCGTTGCACCGTTCAATCTACCCGCGGCACGTTTATGTTCACTAAGCGTAAAGTTCGGTACAAAAATAATTAAGCAAATAACTTCACTCATTAGTCAGCAACAAACCCATAATAATAAAGGTGCATAGACAGCGTAGCGTACTTTGCCCGCATTACTGCGTATTACGTCCGAACCACTGAGCGGAAGGCCAACGTTTACTTGATAAAATAAATTTGTACAAAACAAACGCATTCGTTGCGGCAATATGAATCCACCTCTGAAGTCGTGCTAAGCCGCATGGAAGCGGAAAAATGGAAGGGAGGTAGTTAATATGTGAATGTTTGGCCTGGCCACGAATGTTCGCGATATGAGGACGACGCCGATTGGATCGGGGACAAAAATGTGCGGGTCAAGATTTTTATCGAGCCTTTCATTGACTTTGTTGTAACTAAAATCAAAGCAAGCTGTATTTACACATATTTCCTGTCACTGTTGTAGGTTGAGATGTTATATGCTTATGTATATAGTCGTTTAAATTACTGATTGTAACATAAGTGGGCATTACATTCTATTGAATTTTTTTTGCACGATATATCCCTATGTAAATAAAAATTACGTTTTTTAACCGACTTCCCAAAGGAAATAGGCTATTTGTCACGTATATTTTTTACTTTTTTTATTTCATGTTCTAAAAATTGAGAGTACTTGTGATATGAAATATAATAAAGTTTTGTTTAAATTAAAATAAACTTGAATTTGTTATCAAAACATCCTTAAGTTCCTACGTTCATAATTTTAATTCATTAATCATTGTTGCCGTTAGTTTACTGCTTAACGTAATAGGATTTGTATGCTGTACTATGCGTTCATTTCTCCACTGCATCTCTCCTATGGGTAATTAAGATTCGAAACCCATCTGTTACATTACACCCAAACCAGACACCCAACATAACGTCGAATACTACACACAGCTTAAATCATTATTACACCAATGTTAAACACCATTGAACGAGCATTTACGGGAAATTATTTGCTGAAATGATGCAGGTGTAAATTATCGGAAAGGAAATAATTGTACAAAGGCGATTAAGGGATTAACACATTATAAAAATGGATACCATGGCGCTTTTAAACATCCAATCAATTTTAAACCCGAATACTATCGAATACCCATAATATACGACGATACGTCCAAACAATAGTTTATAACTATCTTAAATACAATGATATTATCAATTTTTTAAAACATTTTCTAAGTTTTAACCGTAGTTCTGGAGGTATTTGATATTTTTGAAGGTTGATTTCGATTCCATGCTAAAATCTAAATTTTGAATTTAACTATTTAAGTGTTATCTGTCAAAAATATTCTTACCGCTCCCTTTAAAGAACACAAACACTACAGCGGAGATCAAGTAAAGCTGTAAAATTATAGACGCTTAAGTATATCATTTTAAAGTACCTCAATCTGTAAATAATATATATTTGTTGATACGAAACCTATCCGCTTATAGAGGCTCTTTACTCATTACCTGAACAGGGATTATTTTCGAATAAAAGTACTAAACAATCTGTTAATTCAGCTCGGTGTAAAGGCAGCATAAATTTAAGCCGCATTGAAGTGTCAGGCGTAACGAGACTGGCTCGCGGTAGGGTGGCCATTCGTTAGTCCAACTCTTTTGGTAAGGGCCCCAGCAGACAAACTACTTTTGGCATCGGCAATCGACTTTTAAGCTGCTTCGGAAACTAGATATAACGATCAAACACTATACGCCACACACATTCGAGCTCCGACCGCAAATATTTTTGGATGCTCCATCCAGCAATTAAATGCAAAATATACAATTCAGTATTATGAAGTCACAATTATAACCGGCTCATTTTCATATAAGATGACCTTCTTAGTCCTAGGATTTAGCAACACATCTGTTGAATGCAGATAGAACCAGTTCTATATAAAGTTGCTTATATATGTCCGTGGTTAGAAGTGACCATTTATCAGATAGACAGCGTACTCGTATGCTACTTTCCTATAGAAAAATGTAGCACGTCAGAAAGATGCACGTCGTCAGATGCAGCATCGATGCAATTGCGAAACATGAATCGCAGCTAAAAGTAGAATGTCTGCTGGGGTCATTAGTCCAACTCTTTTGGTAAAGCGACCCCCGGATAAGCCGGTTGCGATGTTAACATTCTTTTCAATAACGACTGAAGGGGAGATCTGAGTATACTGTGTCTTGTTTATTGGATTTTTTGTTGCAATCTACATATGAATGGAAACTACAATCTGTTGGACGCTGAACTCCATTGAGTAGACTCGCGTTTGTTTAATCTCCATTGTAAACTGTTTGTTCTTAATATAAACCAAATTAAAATTTCGTGTATTATAAATACAAACAGTAGTTTTGAATTTTGTTTGTTAGGGTGTCGTAACTACGAGTAAGTACAATTATAATCTTGTCGGATGACAGTTACATTTTTATTTTTATGCCATGAATGCTATAATATAGTACACATAGATACACGAAGCGTTCTAACTCAGCCTTTCAGGGGCAGCAACTTTTCGGTGGATCTCAGGTAAAGCTCCAATGTGATCGATTAATTACAAACGTCTATGTGCAGAAGAGAAACAAGAAAACTGCATACCTTTTTGTTATTTCATCCTAAAAAATATATAAAATTGACGACTCCACGCATTTTGAAATGAGACATACACTACTTTAAACTTTAAAGTAACAACACGCGTGTTGGTCTCTTTAATAAGTGCCGCGCATGATAAATCGGATCAAGTGCAAGAGGGCGCTGTCCCTGTCTTTCACCTTTACCAATTCATTTTCCATCTCTTTCATAGGGGATGTAGATTTAACATGAGGCTGCGTAGTAAAAAACTTAATGAAAGTGTGGCTTTAGTTCTCAGCATCATTATCGACGGCTTACAGGATAAAAGGTCTCGCCTAAAACGTATGTCGGTTAGGTTGAGAGAAGAAAGTTGACCGTTTTAAATAACCGCAATTGTATCCCTGATTAATCTTACTTAATCCTTGTCCCAATTATTTTTGGAATCCCCTACCTATATACATTACAAAAACAAGTATGTGTACACAAGTGTAGTAATTTTCATAGGCTCAAATGAAACGCTTTAAGCCAATATTCAAAACGTACCTGCCTAATATCTGTTATAGGTAGTTTTACTTGTGAGACATACTACGCATATACTAGAAACAAAACCAACTACAAAATCGGGGACTACACTACGACCAATGAGAAATAATGATAGACTAATTATACTCAATAAATTAGAGAATTAACTTAAACAAAACATTACCTAAAAAAATCCAACTACTGAAAATTGTTATGATAATAAAAAAATATTTCGTCCCCCCTCCTTTAATCTCCGTTTCCAGCCACAACAATTAAAAATTGTATATCCTATGTCACTATGACATTTTAGACAAGTCTAAGGCTATTTAGTTTAAACTTAAACTCTTCTTGGTTAAACAAAGCAAAATCAAAAATCGTTAATTTATTCGGAACTATTTTTTTCGTCAACAGCAACACTTTAACAAAATTAAATGAATAGGCCGTGATAGCCGTGATAGGCCGAGTTTCAACCATTAGGTTGAAACTCGGCCTCTCAATCGGGGAGTCCGAGGTTCAAAAACCAGGCATGCACCTCTGACTTTTCGAAGTTATTTTCGTATTAGAACTTAATGATCACTTGTATTAACGATGAACGAAAACATCGTGAGGAAACCTGCACACCTGAGAGTTCTTTAAAAAAAAGTTCTTGAAGCTGTGTGAAGTCTACCAATTCGCATTTGGCCAGCGCGGTGGACTATGGCCTAAAAAGCCCTCTCACTCTGAAAGGAGACCGTTTCCCAGCAGTGGGACAATAATGGGTTGACGACAAATTAATATTAGAAATTCTGTAACAATAAAGGATTTATACGAATTCTGTCTAAGATCTTTATTCTTAGAATAGGCTTATAAACCTTATGGGATTAAAGAGGCTCGAGTAGATACCAACAACACACAAATACCTTTAAAGGTCATGGCATAAGAGAATAGCGTATCAACTATGGCGTTCTACACCAAATTTAATATTAGTATTAAAAGCTATATTCAGCTAATATTATCAAAATCGCATTAACCTCTCATGTTACTCATGCCTACGTAATACGATTACTTTGTAATACCTTCAGATAAGACCTTTAAACATTCTAGTTTACACAGGGGAAGGTAAATGTAACAAGGTAATGACAAAAATAATTTTCGGCAGTAAGGCGACAAAAATATTGTAAGCCCTAAATTTAATTAAAAGGATTTAAACAAAACTGGTGTAAATCCTCACAATTGCCACAATGATAATAATAGTGTTTGATTTTATTTCAGTGTTATATGTATACATTTTTTTACCTACATTAACTGCCTTATATTTATTATCCTTTTGTGAGAATCGAAATGTGTAAACATCTCTTTGATAGATCGTCACTAAGAGCTTAGTTAAAAGAACGCGATTAAAATTAACTTTGACGAATTTAATACGTCATACATATACATATTAAAATAATCGAGCCTCAAGATACTCAGCATCTAATCTGGATGGATTACTTTTAAAAACGAATTTAACATATAATGGATGTTTTTCCAGAGAGATATTATAATAGTAGAGTAGGGTAACATTATTTTAGGCTAAATGTGTCCACCAAAAAGTAAGAGAGGGCAAATAAGGGTACCTACTTGCCTCTCTTTTTCGCATGTGTGATCAGACAAAGATAAATAAGATGTCTCTTATCTTCCCTCTGTTAATATTTTCTGGACCCTCGCACTCACAGGCCTGCCTATAGCTCCCCTACTCTATTATAATACCTCTATGTGTTTTTCACCATACACGGAGTAACGCCGACAGAGTGGACCGTATGACGTCGACCATTGAAAAGTAGTTTGTATATTTTGAGCAGGATTTAAACTTCACACAATACGTCAAAACTGATTTAATTTGCATATTTATAAAGCCAATTGCATAATTCATGATTATATTCACTGATTTGGAACCTTTTATGTAAGTTATGTAACGAATTTCTCATCGAAACTATACTTGGTTTAACAGGAACAAGTGGGTAATTTTATTTAGTATTTAAGTAAAAAAACGATCAATCCTTATCGTAAGTGGCAACTGCCGCCCATGGCCACATAAGGTCAACCCCAGATAAGATCAGAGTCCTATCTAACATCGACAAAAGACACACTCCTGTGAACTAAGCTGGAACGCTTCGGATTACTTCGGACTACTTACAAAAAATACACATTTTTATTGTTTAAGTCTGAGCCGGATAGAAAATTAAACCTTTTAAATGGTCCATAACTGTAAGACAAAACCGAGCAGATGGACTGTAGATCTGAAGGAAACAGTTGGTAACCGCAAGATCCAGAGGTCTTTGTTCAGCAAAGGAGGACAGAAGAAAACCATACGACAAAAATATTACTAATGTGGTCACCGTATATTAAGTATAGGTAATACTTGTCTTATTATCTGTAACTTCCGTATTATAAATAGATGTAAAATGTCATTAACTTTAGCAGATCAAAACTATTACCTAATTTTATATCGCATTGTATACACATCCTAAGTATATAATAACAAGTAGTGTTACCATAATTTACAATTCTCAAAACAAGCCACGGCACCCGTTGAATTAGTTCCGCACACATGCGCCACTTTAATGACCACGTTGATATAGTAACGCCGGCCGAGTGCACTCGGCTCTTCATTTCGATTTGTATCTTGGACACCCTGTATTGTGTTTCGAATTGCTTACATGCTACATGTATCACGGATATTTTTAAAGTGAATTAATTTTATTCATGTATTCAATTTAAAATATGTTTTTATTTGGTTTAAAATTTTTATGTTTTTAAGGAGTTTCCATAGAAAAGTAAAAATATAATTACTTTTGTAGTCGTATTTTTTTAATAATCATATTGAAGTTGTATCTAACACGTAGTCCACCTGATGGTAAGTCCTTGTGGTCACACCACTTATCATCATGGACGGCAGTCCGCTAATGGTCGTTTGTAGTCGACCACGGATAGTTCTACGCATAGTCACAAATCTTTAAGAACTACGTTGGAACGCCTCGGATAAGTATGCCTTCCGTACAAAAGCTCTCAGATCAGAACACAGCAGCGCTTTACACTGCCATTATTAGGCAATCGGTGTGGCGGTGGTGCTACCGGAGTTGCAACACACAGGTTTCTACCACCAATATATACCTACTATTTAGTTAAATTCTTTTCATTTGAATCAACAAATGTAAAGCTAATTTTAGGTCGCAATACAGAAGCAATATTGATGCGTCATCCCCTGTCGTGCGTTAGTCGCAATCTAAACGCGCATTCACGAAACGCACAATAATTAATGCAAAAATTCGCCGACTGTACATACTAAATTGATTTGTTGTATTACTTATATATAATTATTATTTTGTTGTTTTGAAGTAAAGGGTCAAATAAAGGTACGACTATAGAACCACATTGATTTAAACAATCAAATAATAACTAAAATAAAATGTACCTCAATGAAGATGAAAAAGTAGAGTATTGTTTAATAAATGTAGCTGAAAAACAATATTTATCAGATTGTAATGAAACTTAAACGACTGCGTTTAAGCCTCAAGAATAATTAGGAAAGAAGGGATGATAGCTTAGGTCAGACCAAGCAATTTATATCCGTGCGCAAATTACATTCAAATCGCTCTGGAATTAAACATCCTGGGACCCTTTTACGGTATCGAAAAAGCCACGGACTTACCACTAAGTTACAGAATGTTCTAACATCACTAGAATGTAAAAAAACATGTATTTTTAACTCATTTTATCTTTATTTCCTTAATATATCGGCTGAGGAGACTGGCTTAAAAGGCTACCATCTTAATACTCAGGAGTGGTAAAGCGTCTGTGATCGATTTCAGGTAGAACCCCTATTCTATTTTCTATATAAGTTTTGCATAATTACTAAGTAGCAAGCGAGCATGCAGTCATCTGTTGGTAAGTGGTCGATGCCGTCCATGGACATCGGTATCTAACTACATATGGAATAGGGTTGTTTTTGTTAAGACCAACACAGTTACTTAGCTATTCCTGAGGACTAATATGGTAACCTTTTTGTATTTAAGACAGCCACACGCAACGAAACACAAAACTCTTTCACACTTGTAATAGGTATGTTGGTACTTCCCCGGTCAAACCATACTCTGCCACCAGGATTTATAAAGTTGGTTAGTCTACAGGTGGTAATGGTCATTTAAAATTACAAGGAATACATCCTCGTTTTGCACTTTAATATTGTATAAATATTTTTTTTTGCCAACTTAATACCATTTTGGAATTTCGAAGACGATTTCATCTTCATATTCTTATGTGAAGAACCACGAACGGAATAGACTAGTCGACAAAGACAAAAGGCAGCCATCAATATGCCCAACTTTGAGTCCGAATGCTAGGGGCAAGGTACCACATTAGTGGCAGATTAATATACCCGTGCCCGCATCGGAGGGTCCACTTATTGGAAGTCTTTCGATGCACGCACCGACTATTTGCGCTGTTTCGCTCCGTTGAACTGACCGGCCTGATTTCGCCAGATAAATGTTTGCGCAAGTCTCGTGCTGTTAATATCGATATGGGTTATAGAAATCCCATTTATTTCCCAAGGCGATCATTAGGTTGACTTTTGCGTACATTGATCCTGTGAAGCAGTGGTCATAATAC
The DNA here is from genome assembly GCA_018250635.1 of Telegonus apastus. Classification (NCBI taxonomy): domain Eukaryota; kingdom Metazoa; phylum Arthropoda; class Insecta; order Lepidoptera; family Hesperiidae; genus Telegonus; species Telegonus apastus. The sequence continues at coordinate 11,070 of DWNY01001444.1, forward strand.
TAATGCGGCGGTTTTGGATTCGAAACCCGGTTAGACAAAAAAATTGAAATCCCGCATGGAATATTATATTTCTTTGTCTATGGCACCAATAATGCAGGAAATCCTAACGTGGTGATATAAGTGTAAAAAGTTGAAATAAATGATTTCCGAGATCCATGCCATACCGTCAATATACATATACATAGGTGAAATAAATATTCCATAGTTAAAATAACCTAATAATGATTCTGTAGTCCCAAAATAAACTTCCAAACTTAGACCCATAGAAATATCTTTTAAGACGGTAACCAAAATGTGAATAGAAACCCTTCTACTCAAGCCTTTACTTTGAACGCAAACATTAACAGGATCTTCAATATTTAAAAAGTATCAGGTGTCCAGAAAGTTTTCCGAGCAAAGTTATAATTATAATTTTTGGTGGAAAATAGGAACCGCGCAGTTGACCCCTTTCTCAAGTCTGTTCAAAGCTTTTAAATAATTCCTTTCTGGGGCAAATTATTTTGCATAGAATATTTAACGCTCTGATTTTTTTGTTTTTTGACCTACTTATGTACTGAAGGTTTTTAAAGTAAGCCCGACCGGGTCCATCAATTTCAGATCGGCCATTTGGTTTCTTTGACAAATTAATACTATCTTTGTAATTAGATTACAATATTATTAGATATTACAAGGCAGAAAGTACTGGTCCATCGATTCACGTGTAAAGTACAAACGAACATACAGTTTACCTGATGGTAAGTGACCACTGGGCAATCGACATCAGTGATCAACCTCAGATAAAATGTGATTGACCTGAGGTTGGTCACAGATGCGCTATTACCCCTGAAGACTAAGCTGAAACGCCTCGGATAAGTATGTCCCCTTACTATACGCTTCAAAGCTTAACATAGCAGCGTTATCAGCTAAATATTGCTGTTATCAGGCGGAAAGAGACATGATAGAGGGTACAATTCTCTACTTTATAATATGACGTAGCTAACAAGCATGTAGTTCACCTGGTTTTGGACGGCTACTGCTGCCTACGGACATCTTTGATCATCCCCAGATAAAATCAGAATCTTACCAGACGTTAACATAGAGTTGATTAGTGCATCATTGTACCGCAAACAGATACGGTTACTGTGACTAAAATCTTTTCGAAAGTAAAATTTTAGTAAGTAATTTCGCTTATAATCTTACATATCACGGGACATACAAAAGTTAAACTAAAATTCTGATATGCCAGTTTCATCAACTTTTGAACAATGAAAAAGGACTAGAACAGTGTACGTTCTGCATTTTTTTCTGCCTAATAACACCAGTATTGAGCGCTGCTGTGTTCTGGATTGGTATTGTAAAAGAATGACATTTCGGATGCGTACCGACCAACTTAGTCCTCAGGTTTAGCACTGCATCCGTGGTCGACCACAAATAACTTTCTAATATTATCTAGGATTAATTACAAATGTCTGGGTGGCTACAACACTACTTCAATTTTATAAAAAAAATGTATTTGTAAATATTTCAAAATTATTAATTGTTTCACAGAATTGATTTTACCTTTTTTATATCAAACAGAAAAGTTTTTACAACCTCAACGA
>DWNY01001445.1:0-12649 GCA_018250635.1 Telegonus apastus
AACGACGCGCGCTCCGCGACACCGCGCCGCCCGCCGCCGCCGCCGATGATTACGGAACCTCTCTCTGTTTCTCGTTAAAACTTTGCTCTTAGTCGATTGTTGATCAAAATGTATATGAACTCTTTATCCCTTTATGCCACGCCATGTATACATACATATTCATGTGTCTACTGCTAATAATTGTACCTACAAATATTTTAAGAGTATCATTAGTCGCAGCCGAGTCAACATGTCACATCCGCTTTCGGACAGCTAATTGTGCAGTAACAATAAGTCATGCTACCTACGATCGGAAGAGTGAAGAGCCTACCTATGTATATGGTACGTAAGCGTGATGTGTGCTACGTCACTGTGAGTCATATGCGCATGCGGTGAGAAACGTTGACTAGACGCATTGTCTACAACAATGGATCACGGCACCGCTTAATTTGATTATGTCATATATCACACAAAAAATGAACAACCTTATGCTTCAATAAGTCTAGTGTTGCTTACATTATACTTATTAGAAACGACACTTCAAGAAAATAATAACTAGTAGACATATTATACGTAGGTATGTAGATTAGGTACCTACGAGTTTAACAATCATGACTTTTTATTAATTAACTCTCATAAGCTTAAATGTCGGAAGTCTATATCTATACTATTAAATAGCAACAAAATTGTAAATAAAAAAAAATTGACACTGATATAAATTCCTACTTTTAAAGTAGATACATACCTACCTACTTAAAGTTGTACATTTTTTTTAATAATAAGTCGCACAATAAAAATATAGATTGTTATCTATATACTAGTGCAAGAATAAATAACTGCTTGAATACAGTTACATCACGACTTGGCTTTTAAGACAAAATTCATAATTTCTTGTATGTACCACCCAGTCGTCTTTAGTCCTGATTAGGTAATAAGAATTAATTTATTTGACATCTACCTAGTCAGACATCAGATAAACAAACGTTTTTTGGACAGGATAAAATGATGAGACGCCTATATAGAACTATAGGTGAAAGTACATTAGTGTATCGAGAAAAATATTTAATTATTTATCCATCCATAATACCATTTAAATTTAAGTTTGTGCACAAAAAATAATAATGGAATTTATACTTTTAAAAACCAAAAATTCACTATTAAACGATAAATATTAACTACTTTTTGGTTTTTCCAAAACTTATTGCCATGTTACAGTAAAGGCCAGACTTTAGCAGAACGTAGATGGCGGTGCGGGAACTTAGTTAATCTGTGTTATGTAACGACTACGATTAAACTCAGCTCAAATCACAATTAAACAGTTTAATATAACTGTAGATAACTTTTGCGTAAGAAGACATTCCCACGCTACTACAAAATTGATAAGTCTGATAAAAGATCCCACGTTCGATCCACGTGAACACGATAACAACAATATTCTCATATCATCATATTGAGCTGGTCAGAAGATGGAACCGTGTCTCCACCCTGACAATTGTGTTCTCTTTTACGTTAAATATTCATTTTACTAGTCAATACAATTATAAGATCGTTAATATAATTGATTGCCGCGGTTACGTAGCGTTGTCGCAACGAATTTGACGTGCACAAGCAACGGGTTAGCTGCGCTTACATTAAGGTAACCAATCCAAACATAAATTGATAACAAATTCACGCAAAAAACTATATGGATCCATTTACGTTGTATTGTATTCCAACAAAGTTTTAGTGCACGGATAGGATGCAAGCGGGTTGATCCGCGCTTAAGATCCTAGACTTACAAAGTAACTGGTCTTTGGCTAAACCGTAAATACAACTAACGCATTACAGAATAAACCCATAAATAAGAAAGTATTCGCGTTTGCAATTAAAACGCAAACCGAACTATTACACGGTCTGACGCAACTGATCGCAGCCATCGCATGGCGCAGGCCTTAGGTGTATGTTGTAGTGATGTGCCGGATATCCGTGTTCACGGATATTCGAGGGCAAAGAGCTCTATCTGTTACTTTTTGGCGTTCTTTTTCGTTATTATATTTCATCATAATCTGTAAAATATATGAAGTCATTAGTCTTATTTGGTTTTATTTAATCCCTTAGGCTCATTGCATCTATTAACTCCCGCTTTAAGTTCATGCGTCTATATCGACTGTGTAAAAAGATGAGATCCGTGTCCGCGGATAAAGGTACCTACGTTTTATGATCGGGCACATTACTGTTATGAAGTAGGTACTTGTTGTGCCCCTAGATTTCATGTGCATTTAAAAACAGAACATAACTTTAAATTTTAATACCGTTTTATGGATTAATTGGAGGACTAAAATATATCCCACGGGAACCGTACATTTTTCCGGGCCATAAAGTATACTATGTCGTTAGCTGACCATTCATGTACCCATATGCAAAAATAATATCAATGAATCGATCGTATAAAAAACAAAAATCTATCCCACAGGAACCGGGTATTTTTCCGGATAAAAATAGTTAATATGTTATTCAAGACTAATCATTAATAATCTTTCTTGTAATCTTTGTACCAAATTACGTCCAGTTCCGTAGTTATACAGTAATAAACATTTGTCTATCCTCAAAAACTTTCTGCTTCATAAAATTAGTAAAACTCGTAAGATGTGCAGCCAGTACTTCAATTTTGATTATACATATACATATGTGAACATGGATAGGTTTCGTTCCGGGGCGGTTGCGAATCGAACACGCGACAGCGCGGCCGGGGGACGCGGCGTTTCTTGTCCGGGCGGCATTCTCCGCTTGCATTCCACCGCGGAGCCGACAGCACACTCGCACGTCACGGCCGTAGCGGTCTAACGTATGAGTTCATGGTGTGCATTCCGATTGCTGATTAATAGTTTACGTTACTTACCTAAGTAATTTTCCGTGTCTAGATGTTGGTTCATAATAATGTTCATAATAGCAAAAAATCGGGATAAGTTTTTTTAAACGTGATAAGCGTATATTATTGTCCACTGTAAAGCATTGTAATTGTTAAGATGCATTTTGAATCGTTGGCTATTTTTATGTTATAAAATATTATCATTTTTGAAGATTACCATTTTAAAGCTATTAAAAATAAGACGTACTAAAGCAAATAATGGTAAGGTTACACAAGAGCCGACCATTTTAGTCCTCACGAGTGTCAACCAGTGTTTAATAGGCGTCAGATAATCCCAGGTTCCAACCTGGTAGAAGTAGAACCCATGTCATATATAGAATTGATTACGTATGTCCACAAGCGGCAGTGACCATTAGATCTGCTACAAGCTTCAAGCTTATAAATAAAAACTAGAACGTAGGGAATAAAAAACTATGGAAAGAATTTTCATAAGACAAAAGTTAACGAATGTGCATAATTAATAATAAGAATATAGAAGGGGTGGGTGTTTATAGGTATGTAACATGGAGGGTGGGTAGAGCAAAACTGTGCGCGGGCGCAGTGCGGGGTCGTCGCACGCCGAGCGTTCACACTGTTACTCAACAGTTTTTGGTTACAATTTCAATAATGTATCTATAGAGTAAAGTACTTTTAGGTAATAGTTAAGTCACTCTTATGTCAGGAGTTAAATAACGAAATAATCTCATAAACAAGTATTTAGTTTATTTAGTGTAAATAAATATATCATTTGCTTAGTGTAAATAATTAATTGACATGTCGATTTAAGCGCATACATTTACTAATCAATTTTTCTTATTCTATTTTCAAAATAAAAAATCTGAATACTAGTCTTTCATACAAAATTCAGTTTAAAACTCAACCGTACGTTCGGGTCGGAAAATCGAAAGTCAAATGTCTCACGGAATTCAGAATCGAAGAAAATTTTCTTCTGTTCGGATTTTTTCCGTGTGCCAAAGGTTAGGTTGCCTTTCCACCAGCGATGTACGATGTAGCTAAAGTACGTAAGTGTTGTATGTAGCTATTTGTTTATTGAATCACCTTAAAATAGCTTAATTTTGAAACTAGAAAATCATCTTAACAACAAAAACCAGACTACTTTAAATGCTTTTTTCTTCGTTCGCAGGCGCCATTTTCAAAAATTGTATAGCCTATGTCACTATAACAAGAGAGACGATTCTAACGGTACCTCATATGTTAAAATACGTCATGCCATTTGGACTGTGGGGCGTGCCAAAAAAAATGGACATACATACACAAACATACTTACAATACATACGCTCGAAAAACATTTCCCTCCTGATGCATTCAGTAAAAATGTAATTGAAAATCTGGAAATACTGAGTTGGATATCGCACACATATTATCATTGCTTAACTACCTCACATATCAAGAAAAAAGGAACCCCTAGGCATCACGAGACTCGCTTCGAGCGTCTCGCAGGCCGGCGTCTGGCAAGCAAACAGCGGTATGCGACTATTTACTTTTACCTATTTACGAACTCAAAGTACCGTCATGGCATTCTAGATATATTAAGCCATTATTTAATATTCCTCAAGCGAGAACCAACTATACCCAAAACTCAGTTCTCTGCCGTGTTATCGACACATACAGCAAACAGTACTCCGATTTAGCTATATTCTACTTAAGTAAAACCTCACTAAAATACAATTAATAACATGCACCTATCGTAACAAGTATAAATATATCCATTCTATCTTTCACACACACACTCACACACATTCATACACACAAATAAAAACACATGCACACACACAAATAAAAACACATGCACATTCACACACAATACACATATATTCAATTACTTAACACAACCGTTTACCTACTTAGTTTGTTATACCTAGTTATAATTGAATTATTATTATAAATAACATTAGAGTAATCCTTTTTGGCCATATTATTAGAAGCACAAAAATTGTGCTAACACTAATTAAATTGTACTATTCTTATCATTAAGTGTAACGCAGTTGGATTGCGAAATAAATAAATAAATAAACATTTACAATACACGCACGTACCATATACGTTAGCAGATGTAACATTTTGCTCTCCCAAATTAAATATCACCGATGCATTGCGTGCGTGCGCCCACTGTATGCAAATGCATTCGTTTTCAGCTTTTAAATGCCAGGTGTTCGTGTAGTTTTATTATTTACAATCTTCCCCCAGCGGTTTAGATCATTTAGGAACCAAGTACATATTTTCAGAACGGAACTTGGAAAGTACTTAATCTGAGTGTGAAAGCCACGTCACAATGTGTTCAATCTATTGGATAGACAATTCAATTTTTTTTTGCTATTTCCGTATCGTGCAAATAAGCATTTAAACGATTAGCAAGTGACAGCATTCTGATAATACATGCAAACAATGCCTATTATATATGTATATTTCACTGGTGATCTTACCCAATCTTCAATATCTCATTTCTTTAATTGACTACCTCTATGCTAGTCAATAGCCACCGAGCAAAAAAAAAAGATTGACAAATTGAAATTAATGCAAATTTTATAAATTACATAGATACTTCGGTTACGAAACAAATCTGAGTGGTTATTTATTGGTTTAATATAATGACAATGGAAGCATTAGAAATTTTGGACGCATCGTGACCGTTCGGTAGAGACGGCAGCTCGGTTCGTCGGCAGTCGCTAAATGAATTAGCCTGAACAGGAATGGGGTCGGCCAGTCTGGCTGTGTTGGCATCCAGCCTAACGACGAGCGCGGGCGCATTCTCTACAATGTAGAGTCTACATCTAGCCACCGACATCGACTCCGCTCCATATACTTATGTCACTTCGTAAAAATGTCTCATAAAACAACCGCATTTCACGCAGTTTGCACAAAATAAAAGCGGTTAATATAAATTATGTACCACGTGACTATTTTTTTTTCGAGACGCTACACAATCTCAACAGAATCAAAAATATAATAATTCTAATTAATTTCACGAAACGCATTCAATTTTACATTACAGAAATATAGGTAACGTTTTTCACTTCCATACAAATATTCAGTCATCAAAAGAAGAACCTGATGTAACACTTTACTTTTAGACTAATTTTACAATTATTTCAAACTTAAAATCCTGTGTACGCTACACAGATTTCTTAATGTTATACGCGTGTTAAAATTTAATGATATTTGCCTCAATGGTAAAAGGAACCAAAACGAGGTAGGTTGTAGGTTTATCAATACCAAAATGTCCTTAACGGTACGTGATCGACAATGGTGAACAATAACAACGATATTTGCAGTCAAATGTAGGTGCAGACAGACTTCGAAATTTACATAGCCGGAGGACGCCCGAACTTAGTTCTCAAATTAATAGACTTTTAGATTTACTTAGGTATCTATAATGTCCATCCAAGCACGTATAGTCGATTTAAAATAGGATTCACATTCACGTGAACGTCACAAATAACTCCAATCTTTCTACGCTACAGGGGTTAATACTATTTTATACTTCGCGGCGGTAGAGCCGGTGTGGTTCAACCGGTGCGGTACCACAAACCACATCTATTTCTAGCGTGATGCAGTTCTTACGTTTCAATGGAAGGTGTGGATGCCGGCTGACTTACTTTTGAAGTGACCATCATGATCATTGTCAGACGCAACGAGTCAGTTACGGATGTCAGTTACCATCAAGTGCTCGTTTGATCCTTCAATGTGTTTATACATATATCTTCAAAAATAAAAAAAAGATTCGGTTGAATTGTAAACCACCTACTATTTGGAAGTCTTAAAAATAACATAACAGATACTATTACGATACGACACTATATATTAAGTGTTTAGCTTACCAGAACGCTCTCCAGACGGAGAAGCCGGCGGCTTGCAGCGGCAAACTGACGGCGAGGCCCTCGGGGAAGTTCTGGATGCCTATCCCCAAAGCCAAGTTTCTGCAGACAAAAAACAAATATGGCTAATATGGCGTTTATACCAATGGAAATGCGTTAGGGGCTACACTTCTCTTCACTTCTTTAATGCGACCAAAAAAAACATTTATTTATAATCAGAAGAATAAATACATATTTTTATATGATCTATGTAGATATATAAAAGTAAAATTAATGTGCCCATTATGACGTTTTTGTAACGATTCTCAACATGTCAAAAGCTTTCATTCAATGTAGCTATGATGAAAAAAACAATAATATTGATAAAAGCACGTGAAGTAGATAATATTTCAGCTGACACGAGGTTGATAAGAAATGTTAGAATTATTAGTAGTGTTAAAGCTCAAGAAATGATTCACTTGTCAAAATGTAGAGCTTTCAGATTACAGAACCTATTAATAAAAGATAACCAAAGCTGTAATAAATAAAGCAACGCATTTTACCTACTAAAAAATTTTATTTCCTATTTTCCCGACTTTAGGGGTGGTATTTTTTTTCAAGTTTAAATAGTTACATTTACCAGAAGCATACCCTTTCAAACTATGTAAGGATTATCTAAATGGGTTCAACTAGTCCAACAAACTAAATCGAATTCGGTACCTCTTCTTTCCTAAGTCGATTAACAGATTTGAGTTGTTAAAAAGAAACTCTTTCCTTTGGGAAGTCGGTTAATGCAATTTCGACAATGTTGAAATAGCACGTACGAAACGGATTTACTCGTCGTAGCTTATTTACAGTAATCGAGTACAGTATAGTATGCAACAGAATTACAATAAAGCAAACGGGCTAAAGAATGCGCCCATTTAACTCCGCGGCGTTGGTACGTAATGCAACGGTGTTATCAGATGAGATGTACTAGCGCATTCCTCGAGAGGACGTTCCCCTCCCCCGATTGCACCTGCCACCCTGCGCGCCTCCGCTCTAGGAATGCGACTAACTGTACAGCCTCCGTCACCGTTAAACTCAACTGTTCCTCCAACTAAAGGTCACTCTTTGCATTACGTAATACGTTAATACTATGTTATTTGCATAACCAACACTAACTCATCTATATATATGTATATACGTGAAGCGAAATCTTAGGATCCGTTTTTACGAATATTGCGCGCACAGAGGATGGGATTTGGCATGGTTTGTTTAAAGTTCACGTACAAGAGCGCCAAAAGATATTTTTATGTACAATAAGTCTTAAGTGTTACAAATATATAAAAGAAAACATGAATTTCAATGTTTAGATTAATAAGAATGTAAAACGTATAAAGTCAACAAAGTGAGATGTACAAGTCAAAAAACGCGATATAGCGGTTAGACGCAGCTTAATCAATTAAACCTTACATTCCATAGAAAAGGTGGTTTTATCTTATCTTAGAATACGTTATTTTAGACACAAAATAAAAATACATATATAAACTTAAAAGTACATGAAAACTATTTTCGAGCTTTGTACTTTTTTTTTATCAAAAATGGAATAATAATTTATCTATTGAAATTGAGAACTATGCCTGTTACACTTCGGTGAATACAAAGTTCAGTTTTTACTTGGGTTTAATTACGGTCGGATTTCAACCATTGCGATGGGCAACTAGTCCAAATTAATACTTCCACTAATGCGGGGTTACATTCGCATTGAACGGTTATCCTAAAGACTATGATGTCATAATTGGCTCACTCTTGTTAATCTTTGAAAGCTTCACTGTACCGATCGCTTCATTAACCATGTAATTAATTATTCTTTGTTTAAGTTTCAAACGTCTGTTTTATAAACGTCTTGTAATATTTATCTACGAGTTCATATCTTTATTCACAACTTTGAATATTTATGTAACTTAATTAAATATTGTGGGTACTATATGTACATGAGATTTAAAGCGGTATATATTATATATCGTATAAAATTTTAAACATGTTTTACACTTTTTTTTTGTACCAACAAAAGGATTGTAAATAAATTACATAATTTAGCTCCATGTATTGTGAGTCGCTTTCACGACAGTAGTGAAGTAAAAAAAAATCATAAGTAAGTAGCAGGTACTAATCGCGTAAACGGAAGAGCCGGGAATTCCTGTTAAAAGGGTTAACTTAATAAACACGCGCGGCGGTGCGGAGCCTTTGAGCGCGGTGAAAGCTGCGCGATGTGCGCGCTCCACCGAGCCACTTCGACGTCGTATGTCTACCGTCTTACCAAAAATGTACTGGAAATGTACACGTAGAAAAATATTTATAACTAGCTGACCAGACGAACGTTGTTCTGCCATTTGCATTTAGAAGACGCCATGTGCCATTTGTATAGAAAATTCGACTTAAGAAGAGTTATTTCTGATTTTAAATTGTAATAACTTTTGATAGAGTTGATCGATTTTGATGAAATAAAGCCATGAATGCATTTATATGAATTCATTCCCGTTGTTTTGGCGGCAAGTAATTTTAAACACACAGACAGCGAGCCCTCGTTACATTCATATTATATATACAGATTTTCATATTTTTTGTTCCAATATAGGTAGGTAGGTACTACTTAAATATTCTAAGCCATGTTTTATTGCACGATAACCATAAGAAAACCCAACTTTATATTTGATTTTGTACATTTAATCTCTTCTATCGTCGAGTATTCAAAAAGTTGAATTAATTTTGTCGGAACTTACATAGCATGGGAAACTTGTTAAGGTAACCAAAGTTGTAATGGGAAAGGGGAGTAAAAGAGGGTTTCGTGCAGGCAGCGCACCGAGCGGAAGCAAGGCTTTAATAAACATTTGCATATTATTGTCTCTACATCTTCGTTTCAATATTTGTGCCATAGAGAAAGTTCTCCTCGTATGTTGCAAGTTGGAAATCAATATGTTTCGTTGTAACATAGAAATTAGATCTAACACTAGTGTATAATTGTTTCAATGTCGTAAGAGGAAGTGGCTTTGTTCCGCTTACCTATATTTCGAATAATTTCTTACTTGTTATTACTTTAATTATAGAATTTTATTGAGTTCTATACTAATATAAAAATACAAGAAAGTCAAATAAATGACGTAAAAGTATGTATGGAGACATAGTAACAAAGTAAACGAAGGGCGTTTTTGCCACTTTAATTACAAACAGACTTCACTACAAAAAATCTAAAAATCGATAAGTAGCATTGGAGCACAACCGTTTACACCGAAATAACTTGTAAACAACGGTACTCGGACGAGCATAGGATCGTTTGTTCTAAATGCACAGAACGAACAGCATAATAAAGTACCCAGTAAAAACGGTTTCAACATAAATACCGTAAATAAATTAAAGGCAATTACGCAGGGATTAGGCGTTAGTGTTGAAGTCAGGACTTCTCGAAACCCACTGGGCCATACATAACCACGACGCACCAGCCGCTACCAGTCTCACATAGTAAACACATTCTGGCGAGACGGGCCCAAGACTTCCTTCATTATCTTGTGCATTTTCGAACGATTAGCTCAGTGGTAGATTTAAGCTTCTCTCACAACACATACGGATTCAAATACTTGGTAGATACGATTTCTTGAAGTCATGTAATTACTTTTACTTTAAAAGGGATACGAAACTTATATATATAATATAGAAATATATTCTTAAGAGCCAAACATCAATTTGTTAATGATGAAAAAACATAGTTGCTATAGCTTCATATATGTTTTATGACGAATATATCAAACGTGCTTGAAGTTCACCACAGTACACTAAATACCATAGGTGTCTACCTCACCTTTCATTTCAAAGTACAATTAAATACTGCTTAATGATTAGGTTATAACATAAATAAATATAGTTGTGGTATCACCGAAAACAAGTAGAGTTTTACCACAAAAATAATTAATCGAATTCCACGCGGACGAAATATAAATTATCCAGAATCTACACCGAAAAAGTACGGTTAAGTAAATATCAAGAAATCTCTATGAAATGCGACCAACCGGAATAGGTAGTTCTAAAGAAATCTACTTACCATTAACTTAAGCTACATTACGGTGTTGTAGTAGCTAAAGTGATGACATTCCTGAACGTATTTTATGCCGGTGATTCAGCGAAGGCGGCTACTTGGCGACAGTAATGATACGCTATTTTATTTGCTACTAGCTGTGCCGCGCGGTTCCATCCGCGTTTGAAGAAAAGTAACATGACAGCAAATGAATATGGATGAAAGAACGATTAAATGTTATTTGGAGATATACACTTTAATATACTATTAATTTATTAAATTAACTTTAGTAGTTTTGGTTTGATAGGCTTTCAAAAACAAATACAAGCAGACGGACATACAATCAAAAAAAAATACAAATTACTTCAATTTCTTATTCTCAGTCCTCCATATATATATTTTTGTTAGGCGAATAGGTTCAGGTGATGTACAGACAGACGCAGCATACAATTTTTTATACGTATGTAGTACAAAACCAACTGATTTTAATCGCGCATTATATTTAAATCGGACGCTCAGGCGTTTACTGTTTAAATACTTTGCTGTCTTTACCCATGACCGCATATTCGAAAATTGTTTGATATGTCTTCCATACATAATTATACTTTTGCCAGTCAATATCCTTACGGGGTAAACTTCTCGGAAATTCTGTTTTGAATAACAAATAACCTTAACTATTTCTCGTGTAATTTAAAACTTAACTCTGAATATATGACTAAATATGCAGACTATTGATCCGATGATAAACATGATGGTATTCGGAACAAAAGAGGAGCAATTTTGCTTGTGCGTCGCTGGTTTTAAAAAGATTATTTATATTGAGTTTTTAAAGTTTTCTAGGCCTACCTGAATTCTGGATTACTAAACACCTTTTTATAAGAGCATATAAAACCCCCCGATGGTAAGTGGGCACTGCCGCCTATAGACATCTGTAACTAACTTCAAGTAGAACAAGAATTTTACCTGGAAGAGCCACTCCTGAGCAGGAGAATGGACACTACATGGAGCAAAAGGTCACCTCATGTTCAAGTCAGCAAGTAGGTATAAATACCTCTCAACCGAAGAGCAAGATGTGCTTTACTTTTTTAGCGGTGGTACTTCCCCAGTAGAAGCAACTTAGGTGTTATGAGTTCGTAGTCAGTATTAATTGTGGGATGTTTGTTTAAACTTAAACAAACGTAAACCTACATCACATTAACATCGCACTGAGAATTCGTCTCTATATTACGTACTTGATAGATACATAATACAATTGCATCTACGGCAAATGGTATTTCGAGCAGTGGCGTAAGTACATTTGTTATTTAAAATTAAACATAACTGTGTACTGTAGTGACTATAGTAATAGTATAGTGGGCGAATAAAATTCAGTCAATTAATAAAATCTAATACGGAAAATCATTCAATAGATCTAATGTATCTATAGGAATATTTTATAACCCAAGTGAAGCTATTTGTACGATGTGTCAATGACCAATTTGTTACACTTAGTTGTGAATTGAAATCGGGTTTATACCATCTTCACGCTTGATTTGAAAGGTATGCAGATGGATATTATTTAAAATAAAAGAGTTATCTTTAGCCGCGGTAGGTCGCAATCGTGCGCAATATCGCTTTAACTATACAGTTATCGTGTAACGGAAACGGTCGCGGCGCGCAGTCTATTATGTCAAAAGATTTGTGTAGAAATTTTATAAGTGAACGGAGTAACACTGACTCCGGATACATCCGAATTCCAATTACATCACAGACGACTCCATTTCACTTTCCGACCTACCCGGAAGTGAATTCCTAAGCACGAGCATACCGCGCGACCGATACGTGCGTGCCGCGCGGCGGAATCGCGACCGTATCGCCGGGCAGGAGGGTTCACGGCGCGACCTGCCGCAGAAAGTGTCAGAGGCGAGCACATAACGC
>DWNY01001446.1:0-12647 GCA_018250635.1 Telegonus apastus
CCGACGGCACCACCGCCATATCTATTCCTGCCTAATAACAACAGCGTTAAGCGCTGCTGTGGTCTGGTTTGAAGGGTGTGGCAAGGAAGACATACTTATTCGAGGTGTCGTCAGGAGTAGCAATGCACCTGTGGCCAACCTCAGGTAGGACAGTGATCTTATCTGGGGTTGATTACAGGTGTCCATGGGCGGTAGTGGCCACTTACCATTAGGTGGGCTGCATGTTCGTTTGCTACTTCGAAAACATAAAAAAAAAACTTCGTACAGAATAGCTGTCCAACCTCAAGCTGATCAAAACTGTTGCCACTCCTGAGACATCGATGGTAATTAATGATACTAATCTTAGAAATAAATGGATAAGAATTTACATTGCGTGCTTTTCCCATGCTTAACCATTTAAACCTCAGAAATAGCTAGGCATCTGAGGCTGACCTTATTGAGGCTTGATAGCAGGTGTCCATGGATGGCAGTGGCCACTGACCACCAGGTGCTTGTTTCCTACTTCTATCGTATAAAAAATGGCACAAAATTCTAAGCTGATGATAGCCGTTATTATATTCACTACCTACTCTGGATTTTGATTCAGATAACATCTTCCAAGTTCCTTATGTAGGACTTTCATTTAGCTATGACATTTTAGAACCAAAGCGCAGAAAGTAGGCGAACGCCTAAAGCACTTAAAATTATCTGTATGACGGGGGTACTACAGTACTATTTGAGAGCAGATTTACTGCTACATGTTACATTCCACATGTAAATGTTGCAGATAACCGTTTGATATTAGTATTTTCATTTATTTTCATATATTTTATTAATGTCGAAATCATTATCCTATAGCGCCAGTCATGGCGACAATGCTACTTTAATTACAGAGCAACGCATTCAATAAAAGATGAATAACACTCAATGTTCGCAACCAATTCTAGGCAATTCCATTCTTTTTTGAAGTTGGTACAACTCTTTGTGATATGATCAACTACTACATCTATTTCAATAGATTTAACGCTGTATTTTGAAAGCGCTTCAAAGGTATGATGTGGGAAATTTGTTTAAAGCCTTTTATCGGGCTAATCCTAAGTAACAGCAATCAATGCAAAACAAGACAATTTCTGGGTTTAATTATAGATAGGGAAGTGGTCACTTACCATCAGAAAGACTGCGTATTAAAAGATAGTAGAACCCTTTGTGATGCGATTCCGGCGGCAACTCCGCCACGCCAACAGTGGTAGGCGCCGCTGTGTTCTGGTTTAATAGGTATGGTAAAGGAGAAATATTTATTTGGGGCGTTCCTACTTAGTGGCTGATCTCAGGTAAGACTGTAATCTTGTTTGGGTTTAATTACAAATGTCCATGTGTGGCAATGGCTACTTACCTAGTGGGCTGCATGCTCGTTTGCTACTTCCATAACTTAAAAAAATAAATAATAATCAGAATATGTACATTCGTTAACTATTTCAATGTTGTACTTTGTCGTAAAAGATAATGTAGTGTAGCAACCGCAGAGTTATACAACCAAACTATTTTGCGACCAAAATCACCATTTTTATTTTCCAGAACTGCGGCCAATATGCCCGCCGCCAGCCGTATGGAACAAACCGCAATTCTACGCCATGACGCTTTCTGACAGTAATTAACAGTTCGTCACATTTTGCTTTCACACTAGCGGTTCGAAAACGTTGATATGCGGTATAAAGTAGCTACAAAAGTATATTTCGTCGTTGGTTACATCCTAACATCGTGAACAATAAAGTAATGACAAATGATAGTTCTTAAAATAGAACGACAACAATAAAACAAAAGGTGGTTGATATAAGGTAACCAAAACTCCAGCTGACCAATGTTCATTTTTTATACCGTGACCAGTTCTATACGGCCGAATAAAATTAGCGTTTCAGACTTCCATACAAAGGCGTTTAAGTGACACTTTTGATAAACTAGAGCGTTTTACGCTTATGAGTTTACCTTTTTTCTAGACGTCTTTTTCTTCGATTAACTTCGAGAACCATAGTTTTAGCAGCAACATAGTAAGCAATAAAATTAAAAACATAAAATTACATAATTTACCCTTAAATTAAAAATTAAAACTATATCTACCTACATGCAATATATACAAAATAAATAAAACATTAGAACGAATATACTCAATCAATACATCCAAAAAGATATAGATTACAGGTAAATCACAAAAGAATTAAGCCACTGCCTATTACGAGAGACCCAAGAATGCTGGCTGCGCCAAATCACTGCCTTAAATGCGCTGCCTTAAATCACTGCCTTAAAAGCACTGCCTTCAATTCATTGCCTTAAATAACTGTCTTAAATCACTGCCTTAAATCCCTGCCTTAAATCACTGCCTTAAATCACTGCCTTAAAATCACTGCCTGTTAGGAGAGCCCAAGAACGCTGGCTGCGTTGCCTTTGACCGAAATACGCACCCGCCCTTGGGTCTCCAGAGACTTCAACCAGAAAGGACGACAGTTCCTTGTAGAAACGCGAAAATCAACCAACAAAATTACATAATTGTGCTGGTTGATTTTAATTTTAGCACCTACATCTGCCATAAAATATCACGATATTTCATTTCGAAAGACGTTAGCCAATCGCTAGTATGAAAGCTATATACGTGCAATATAAAACAATCTGTCATGTCATTCATACGACCCGCTAAATGTTGGATGTGCGGTTTCCTTTCCCGATCACAAACAATTTGCGTGATTAATGTTTCGACAATGTGGTTATGTGGTTATGGGTTTATTTTATTGAATTATTGGGTTCGAAATTGGGGATTCCTAATAGATTACGTTTTTAATCTGTGACGGTTACTGACATTAAAGTACCGAACTTTATGGCATGCCATATGGGTGCCATTCCAGACCCGAATCTGATGACTATATAATCAGGTCACCTGACTGGCCAGGGGTTGAACCCTGAACCCACAGCATGGTTGACGGGATGCCGGTGGTTTCGAGAGGCATTCAACCTTTGCCCCAAGAGTAGCTACAAAGATATTGACGTCATCAAATGGTCTTCATACTTCTTTAATTTCCATTCGATGACAAGAACACTCAAAATCATTATACATTTGGCAAAGTGCAAGGATTATGAAATTATCTTTACTGTATACATATTGCAAACGGTAACGATTCTAAATATTATTTTAGAATCCTTGCAGACCTAACTGTGTAGATCTTGCAGACTGCAAGGATTCTTACCGTATACAAGTTATGGACTGCAAAGATTCTAAATTTAAAAATTTTATCACCAACTTGCAGACTGCAAGGATTCTAAAATCCATATACACAAGATGAGCTACGTGAGTCTAAAAAAATGCAAGAACTATTACACGAAAACTGGCGTAAGTTAACAGAAAAGTCCTAGTTATGTTACATTTTATTATTTGTTCAAAAATTTACTTTTACTTTTTTACGAAAAGAAGAAACTTCTTTTTATTTTTATTACAAAAATGCTGAGTTCAAAAATGAAATTTAAATTTAGAACGCTGCGATCGGCATTCCTTATTTCCGTTCACGACAAATTCAGAAGTCCCGTGTAACTTAACATTTTGTTAACTATAACTTTACATGTTATATAATTTTTTTTTGCTTCTAGTATTTATTCTGTGAAAAGCTATGTATCAAATGAGGGCATTTCATTTTTGTGTTTTTCATAAAAAATTTACACATCGAATTGGCTGCGTCCATGTTTGCGTCTTTATTTAGTAGTCTTCCCACAGGTGGGAAAAATATTCTACTACTACGCTACTGAAAAGTAAGATTTGACTAAAAGAATAAGCCAGATGTTTTCAAGCCGCCTATTCGAACATCTTAACTCCGGAGACACCACCGCCGCACTAATTTCTGGCTTATAACACCAGTGTTTAACGCTGATATGTTTTGATTTGAATAGTGTGGTAAGGCAGACATACTTATCCGGGGAATTTTGGCCCTCAGAGATAGCAACTCATCTGTGACCTAACTCAGCACCGCTCTAATCTTATCTGAGATTGATTATAGATATCCATAGTCAGCATAGCTACTTAACATCAAGAATTCGTATGATATTTCTATATTTGAGAAATATAAGTAAACTTCAATCCGTTTTTTCTCTATTAACAAATCCCTTGAGAAACGATTCTATGAACGTTGAAAAAGAGGTCCTGTAAAAAGTATTATTTGATTTTTTATCAACAGTTAGATGTGGGAAGCATGTGGCCAACACACACTGTGTGCGCAAGAGCTGTGCACGGCAGATCGTGTGTTTGGAGGAATGGAGCTGTGCTGATGATGCGGCAGGATGACCGGTGGAGTCTAGTAAGTTAATCACACCGGTGACGAGCGATCACCATATCAGTCTGACACGCAGTGGGTTCCGAGTTCGATTTTCGGCTAGATCTGTTCGGAATGAATTATTTTTTTTTTGTTCTGCATCTGGATGTTTGTGTATTCTTCTTTGTGTTTCCGTAGCACTTACGTCACAGAAGTCCTATTGTGGGGTTATGTGTATAGAAAGCGTTATTTATTATGTACACCAGCTAATTGACCGAGCTTGTCAACAATGTAAAGCGCCATCTGTGTTTGAATAACTTACAATATAAAGCAGCGCCATCTATTTTTGAATTGCTTACATTGTAAAACAGCTGCACTTTTTGATTAGATGAATTTGTTAATTTTAATATATGCACATATGCATTAGTTTTGACGGCGGTAGAACCATATGTGGTTCTACTGCCGTCAACGACTCCAGCGAAATCACCGCCACACCTATTTCTACCTAATTACAGCAGTGCGATAAGGCATACTTATCCGAGGTGTTCCAAATTAGCCCTCGGGGGTAGCAATGCATATGTGGTCAACCGCAGATATTCTGATCTTATCTAGGGTTGATTACAGGTATAAGCGGCAGTAACCATTTATTCGTTTGCTACTTCCAGATTACATATACATATATGTATGTAGACAGGCTTTGGTGTATCGGGTCCAGGATGCCATGCTCCAGCGAGATTCATAGACTACGGTCTGTCCAGCCGCTGGGTGACTCACAGCATCGCGAGAATCGGGAAGCCGGCAGTCACCCGACTTGCCCAGAACGAAGTCGTGATGAGGCGAAGTGAGCTAATCCATTTGATACTTTACTATTGGGCATAGTCTACCAGTAAGTGGCTACAGCAGTTCACAACAAAAGACTGCAATTCTCCAGTCTTCTTTGAAAGAAGAAACAAATTCTGGCCACTGCTGCCCAAGGACATCTGTGATGATCCCCAGATAAGATTAGAGTCCTACCTGAGGACTGCCACAGATGCGTTGCTACTAGGACTAAGATGGATGCCTCGGACTAGTATGTCTCCCTTGACACACCTTTAAAACTAGCAAAATAACACTGCTGTTATTAGACAGAAATAGGTGTGACGGTGGTGCCGCCGAAGTCAAACCACAAAAGATTGCAATCCTTCAGTCTTCTACTTGAATGAAGCAACAAATTCTCATCACCTGTTTCCTAGTTCACCAAAGTATACACCGCAACCCTTAACACACTTATATTTCCCACTTACAAATTCAATTACGCACAACTCATAACAGTATCGAACTAAACTCGGTGAATATTAATTAGTTAACTCACCTTCCAGCGCTATCAAAGTTGCAGAGGTACGGGCCGTGCGACCCAGAGGAGATCAAGGCGGAATTATTCACGGACCGCACTTCAGTCACGGCGGCTCCGAAAGTACAGACACGACGGATTAGGTACAATGTACGTATGACTCGGACTATTAAGGTAGAACCCTTTGTGGATCGACTCCGGCGGCATCACCACCACACCTATTTCTGCAGTATAACAGCAATGTTGCTGCTGCGTTCTGATTTGAAGGGAGACATACTTATCCGAGGCGTTTCAACTTACACCTCAGGGGTAGCAACGCATCTGTGGCCGATCTCAGGTAGGACTGTGATCTTATCTGAGGTTGATTACAGATGTCCACGGGCGGCAGTAGCCATTTACCATCAAGTTTGCTACTTCCAAAACATGAAAAGTCATCATCATTTCTTGGCTGGGCTAAAAAGGAGAATTTTAGACTATAGTTATTTGACTACTTAGTAGGTAAAGCTGGAAAATCAATGGAGCAAGCTTAAGATTCGAATCTCGTACCTTTATTGAATTACTAAGAGTTGATATTATCACCACTCAACTCCTTTTAAGGTCCACTACCGGGCAATCGTCTCTCAATTGAAAGAGGCTCATTTTGTATGAAAAATAAGATTTGTGTTAGAACGAGTATGGGTTAACTAGGGAGGTACCACCGTCACACTTATATTAGTGTAAATCAGTATCTGCGTTTCGTTGGAAGGCTGTGGATGCCAGTTGACATACATACCATCGTACCATATTAGTCCTCAATCGTCGAAATGCATCTATGGTCGGCTTTGAGTAAATAGATGTTCTATTCGAAGTTCATTATAGATGTCCGTGAGGACCAGGACTTGGTTTTAATAGAAGATGTTCCATACGAAGTTAATTACGCATGTTCCTGAAGGGCAGTGACCATTTACATCCAATTGGTCATTTGTTACTTGAATCATTCAAAAAAGGTTCACCCGACTTGCCCAGAAATTATTAAATAAAAATTTTTTTTTTTCAGTTCACAATCCTAACAAATATGGAGTACTCCTGCATAATCTTCAGGGTTGACAACGAATGGGATAGCTACCAAGAGCCACCATATATCCGTATCCGCCGATGGTGCAAAAGTCGCAACCCTATTTGCTACAGCTTCCAATACCTGCAGCTCGATTTGTATGTGGAAATCATATTTTCTGGTGATGTGACGTATAAGGTAGCCGCTTATGGCCACGAAGCGACAAAGGTTGATATGAAGAAATTGACGGCATATGCCAACCAAAAGAGGAACTTTCCTGGTGTCGACAGCTTAAATTTTTTTTAACGCTAGTATACTTAATGTGAAAAAAAATCAAAATCAAAAATCTTTTATTCAATGTAGTTACAGAACTCTTTTTGAACGTTAATAAAACCTACCGACACTTCGCAAAGGTGTTTCGTTATGGAGTAGAAGCGGGGAAAATATATAATAAAAAAAGGTGTTCATCGACGGCAGTAAATAGTTTCTTTTCTCAGTATCATCAATCTTTCCATCAGGTGGACTGAATACGTATACTACTTAATCGTTATAAAAATAACTTACCATGATGTGTAATCTATAATATATTGTCAAATAATGCGTTTTGTAACGCGGCTTTATGTAATCCGTTCGCGCGCGCCTTTACCTACGACGCCCGCCAGCGAGTCACGTACGCTCGATTCCCCGTTCGCCAGTCCGCTTTACGCCGCCGTTTGATGCATACGCACTTTCACGCATCGTACCGCGCTTCATGTATCTTACACTCTTTCTTTTATGTCACTGTATACTACTTTAATATTACAAAGCCTATTATTGTGTATGATTAACTTACAATTTTAATATCAAATAAAATCAAAGAGCCTATAAATAATAATACTGAACACACAAAATGAAATAAAATAAATGAACTAATTAATAAGAAAATAATAACAGACATTTTGGCATGACATGACTTTTCTAACGTTACTTTTATGCAAGTAACACGAGAATACGCATGCGTGGTGCTGCCATAAACTGGTGTATTTTGGTTTTACGCACTGCATGTATTCAACTACTACAAACACAAAAACGTCTCCAAACTGATTTGACTATACTGGAATAGAGAGAGAAATAAATAAAAATAAAAACTGACTTTAACTAGAGCCTATGACTAACTAATCTTCAACATCTGAAAGGATTTAGCTAAAAGCACTCTTAATCAAGGTGTATTATGACAAAATTATATTTAGTCAGAATTAATTCACAACTTAAGGAGATACAATGGCACATTATTAGATACACAAATATACATGTTCAACTCAAAATCCCTCTTTTTATTGTTTGAAAGTAGCAAACGAGCATGCTGACCACCTGATGGTAAGTAGCCACTGGTACCCATGGACATCAATCAACAACAGATAAAACCAAAATCATACCTAAGGTTAGAACGCCTCGAATAAGTATGTCTCCCTTACCACACACAGACCAAAACACAGCACGCTTAACATTGCTATCGTTACTCAGAAATAGGTGTGGCAGTTATGCCACCAGAGTTGAACCCCATAGAGTTCTACCACCTTTGAATATTAGATAAATAGCACATCGCTTATCGCCCACTGTGGAACACGTGCCTGCCGACTAGCGTGTTATCGTAGCAGTAGGCTGCAGCGAGGGAGTGCCCAGTTCGTGACTCTTGTATCGATCAACCAAATGTTTTATTCAGCCCTAATACTGGGGACTGACCTTTAAGAACGGAAGTGAAAATAACATTTTCATCAAAGCTCTATGTAAAGACTATGGTGTATATACATAGTTCAAAATTTTCATGGTGCAATAATAAGGGAATATGTGATTTCTTCTCTTTAGGTAGATAGTCAGACTCTATTATTCAGATATTAATGTATGCCTTTTTACTTCCTTAACGCGGGTGAAATAGCGGGGTTAAGCTTGTTTCTTACTAGAGTCTACACTCAGTTTAGCTACCCTTAGCCTCTTCCAAACGAAATTTCTGAACTCTCTTAATCATTCCAAAATAGCTTAACACGGCTACAGTTTAGTATTAGTATGTAGTAGCACGATACCAACATGAGGTGTTTCCACACTTCCTGCTTATTCCAGGGTAATGCGACGCGAGGTTAGCAGCGTATCTGCCAATCAGGTTTTACAATTATTCCTTGTATTCCTCGCTGCTGAACGTTGTGACCTTCTCCATTGATTTCCAACCCATTGTTGTCCCTCTGCGGGGTACGGGTCTCCACGGTGAGAGGACTTATAGGCCATAGTCCATCGCGCTGGCCAAGTGCGAATTGGAAGACTTCACACACCTTTGAGATTTTTTTTTAAACTCTCAGGTGTGCAGGTTCCCTGACGATGTTTTTCTTCACCATTAAATCAAGTGATAATTAAATTCTAATACACACGTAACTTCGAAAAGTCAGAAGTGCGTGCCTGAGATTTGAACCTCGGACCCCCCGATTGAGAGGTCGAGTTTCAACCATTAAGCTATCACTGCTTCTAGGTAAGGTTAGGTAGGTAATGAACAGTATAATTTTCTACATATCAATAAACTATCTACTTGGTAACTCAAATACTTAACATAACTTTTAAGATTTTTAGCAAGATACCTAACATTAATCTTTTACGTGACAAGCGGTCTTTGACCGGGTAAATCTTTTACCTGGCAACAAATCCAAGACCCAGGGGTTTAAAGCTAAACCGTAAGTCAACCGTGGGAAACGTCATAAGTGACTTATATACAATGTCACAGGTAAGGTAGCATTGTTATTTTTTAGCATTCCCATGACACAATGGTTTTCTTATCGCAAAGGAATCCTTAAATAATAATTATAAAATATCGGTTTCAACCCAAATATTTCAATAACTGGTAGAGTTACATATGTGAAATTTTAGATTCTGGTCAATCTTAGGGGTTTTAATATGTAAACTAAATTTCGCGTGTTCAACTTAAGTAGGTTCGGAGTTACTAAGGGGTCAAAAGTGGCCTAAAATGGTTCGTGCAATATAACCACGGTACTGTTTAGCAAACCTTCATCAGAATTTAGCTAAAAGGTTTCGTGTTTCTAGATTTTAGGTAGCTTTCTTAATATATTTAGGTGGCATTATAAAATGAAATGAAAATTGTTAAATGTTTGATATACCTACCTTAATTAAGTTAGTTAGTCTAGTAAAGAGGACATCCGTTTCAACTTAGTCCTCAGGGGTAGCAACAAATTTGTGGCCGACCTCAGGTAAGACTGTGATCTTATCTGGGGTCGATTACAAATGTCCACACGGCAGTGGCCACTTACTATCAGATGGGCTGCATGCTCATTTGCTACTTTCATATCATAAAATTTTCATTAAAGTAAATGATAATTAATTTCTCGTAGATAAAATGAACTACATAAAAATATAAAGAACTTTTTACTTTTACTCAAACAAACTAGTATTAACACTGATAAAAAATGGACCCGTATTGAAACATAACAAGCATTTTTTGTAAAGCTTAATTTATCCCGAAATAAGGTCACGTGGCTCTTCGGAGAACCGATAAAAAATAAACTTGAACTTATTTAAATAACGTAAGTAGATCTTTTGTTGTTCTTCGGCTTCATGTGTTTTTTGTATGGAGTCTGTAATATAAACGAATCAAAAGGAGCTTTAGAAATGTTTATTTTGTTCTCTCCAGTTCACGGGCATCTAATTTTAATACCAAAATAAGGTAAGTCGTATAAATTTTATAGGTGACATGCGATATACTTTTTTTGAGAGCATAAAAATATCTTATTAAATATTATAATGTATTATTATTTACAGCCTGAACACTCTAAAGTATTCAGGTAAGTAATTACCGCAATAGTTATAATTAATTTATAATCAAAGGCTTACTCTCAATTCCATCAACTAGTGAGTTTACTGTACGCCTTATAAACTTAATAGCGCCATCTAGTAACGAGTAGCATGTAACTTATAATATGCGTTACTACTGCCATCTGTTGTTCAATAGTAAATTTAAAAAGTAACTAAATTCAATATTATTGAATTGGTTTTAACTTAATCTCTATACCAATGAGTAGTAATAAACCAACGATTAAAAATGAAAAGAATAACACATACTTATTAGTAATTGTTTAATTGGAAAAATACTTCGCCAAATTCAAGTAGGATTAGACTTTCATTATACCTCTTAGGTAAATTAAACTTTTTCTAATAAATATGTTACTGTTAGGAACTTAGTAGTACCTAAAAATAACACCTTATTTATTTTTAGTTACGAACTTAGTACAATCTGCATAGTAAATAGTCACTAGTTAATATAATTATAGCAGTAATTCTAAACCAGTCCGCGTCGGTACTAGAAGTGGTCCGCCAAGTTATGAATGAATTCAATGAATACATCTTACTGATATTATAAAGCTGAGAGTTTGTGAGGATGGATGGATAGATAGATGTCTGTTACTGTATAACTTCAGAACGGCTGAATGGATCTGGATGAAATTTGGTGCAGAGATAGATTATAGTCTTACTTATAAAATGTTATTTCGTTGAATTTGTTGAATGTAGAAAATTTCAATGATATATTATGTAGATATGTCATGTTAATTGCAAGTGAAACCGCGGGACCGTCTAGTTACTCATAATATTTAAAAATGCTATCTTTTTTTCTTCTAAGTATAATTTCAATTTTTGATAATCAATACTCCATTAAACTTAACCCATTCAAATAATGTCTATAAACCTCGTAATAATTAAAAATAAATGATTTATCCACCTAATACCATCGAAGCTTTTAGGTTAACGAATGTTTGTTGGGCCTGTCCAGCTCTCTCTGTATCAAATTAAACGAGACGAAACGATAGTAATCCGAGGACAAGACCAAGATTAAGGTTCCCTGTTTAACATTGAACGGATAGCCAAGTCTCAGGCAATAGCTGGGTGCGGATTTACCTGATCTAAAAGATGCGGATCCTTCGCACCCTCTAGCACAAGCAGGTCGAAGAAACTGACAACGGGGAATAAAATCATACGTCCCTTCCAACTTCCATCTTCTTTCCCGGCTGGACAAAAAAAACTAGAACAAATTGATAGGCCAAGATTATTTTGATTGGTTCTTTGTTCTAACTTAGCATGATTAGAACACTGAGGGTTAGTAAGAAGTTTAAATAAACCCCTATAATCGATATTTCGAGAACATTTAGGTCCAGAATTATGTGGTTGTACCAAAACACCCTATAGTAATTAATATTTTTGGTGGCAATTGGCAAAAGTTGAAAATTTGAAGTACGTATAACTTAGATATTTTTAAGTTTCTTGTAACCACCGACAGCCTTCAAAGCCTTATTAAACCTCTCGCTGGTTTCTTGGTATTCGAAGTTTATTCTTCAGGTTACAACATTCCCTAATCGAGATGTTATCCGAGAAGATTCCATTCCGCTGAGATTACAAATTGCATTACGTACTTAGACATCCGTTGAAACGGTGGGTGGACCGATTGGACGAATTGTCGGGTTCAGTGTTCATTCGGATCGCGGTGCACGCAGTTCTGTTCCCACACCGAGAACGAAGCGCTGCGATCGTATGTTCGAAATACGAAATTAAGAAAAAACGAAATTTCGTTTTATTTAGTTTTGAACTCGTTTCTGTTTTAAATTTTTGTTTATCGAACATTTTAAGTTGTGTTCTATTTTTTTTTTCGACTGCTTTTATACGATTTTATTTTTTAATCGATTTGTGTTTTCGAAGTGTGTGCGAAGTGTTAATTGGATTTAACTTTTTGTTATTTTGATTTTTTATTAATAGTAATAACAAAGAAGTGACTTGGAAATGTTCGCGATAAATTCGGCTGTATAGGCTACGCTCGTTTGTTTGGTAAGTTTTAATCTGTGCACGTATTTAATATTTTTTAATGATTTTGTAATAAATTTTGTTATGCGCTATATTAAATTATGAATTAGACAAATGTGTATATTTCCATAAATCACTTTCCTATTTAGTCAATTAACATTATTTTATTTATATTTTATAATTCCTAGCAAAAACC
>DWNY01001447.1:0-12645 GCA_018250635.1 Telegonus apastus
GTATGCTTCGTTATCTTTGTTAATGTTAATTGTCAATTTTGTACGCAAAGGTCACAATTTCCTTCATTGTATCACAGAGACACAGGCAAAGGCAACTTCATTTTTACATC
The DNA here is from genome assembly GCA_018250635.1 of Telegonus apastus. NCBI lineage: Eukaryota > Metazoa > Arthropoda > Insecta > Lepidoptera > Hesperiidae > Telegonus > Telegonus apastus. Next base: position 111 of record DWNY01001447.1, read on the forward strand.
CCAGATCTTATCCGTTACGACTCCGCAACCGCATACCAGCGACTCAATAAACGTACTGCGGAACGGAATAGAATTTCTTAAAACAGTTGAAACTCAATTCTTTAGTCTAGTGCAAATTGGTCATAAAGAAGATAGGGCCAATGCATAGAGATAGGAAGGCGAGCGTGAAGAAATTCTTGATAGGGACGGTGCATTGACGGCGGACGGATGAGTAAAGAGGAACGATGCTTGCATAACAATATGTTACCGAGGTGTCCCATGATAAAGAGGTATACGAATAACGATACATTTACGGCAATGTAGCGAGTGCATTAATTGCTTTAGTCTAATTTTCTTTTTTTGGAAATTAGTGTTTTGAATAATTTCAGATAGTTATGCAGACCAGTGAGTGACCTCTCCTGAGTTTAAAAATCCTACGTGCTTCTAACTTTTAGTATTTATATAAAAAATATTATGAAGTGCTTTTTCTCAAAGGTCTCAAAAAATACCAAGAATACTCTATCAGCGTGAAGGACAATAAACTAGACTGATTTAATTGTATGAGAAGATCCGCATCCATTAATGGCCAAGTGAAGGGTTTAAGGGTAAGTAATTCCTGGATACTCTGATACTAATTCTCACTTTGAAACATAAATCATAAATGTTGATATATCTGACTTTTAAGATCATATTATCCAACTCGCTTCTAGTTACATGTTTTGGGTGAAACAAGACCTCAGATAGGATAGTTCGTTGCCTACAACAAGCGATCCCAAGAAAAGGTGAATATACAGAGAATTGTCGAAGAAAGGCGCTCCTTCTACGGTTGTCTGTGCCTTGAATGACGACTGCATATACCGTAATGTGTATTACATTGTTGTTAGTACTTACCTTGATGAAATTTTAAGATATTGGCAACAGAACAGCTTTATGTAGATATGGAAACATTAAGATATTAAGAAGACTTACACTGGTATTTTTATTTTTAAAGGTAATGGATCTTTGTTATTCATTTTACTATTTATTATTTGCTTTTACCTTGTACAACAATTTTAAGGGAGTAATTATTGTCTAAGGAGTGGTATCTAAATACTTGGAAGGCAGAATATTTCTAACAAGGATTTGACACTGAAAGAGCAACAGATCTGTGACCGACTGAATCTCATTTAGAGTGTGATACATTTATGTTCATATGACTCATACTGAAAACTTAATATCCAGTTCTAAGGTTTTTTTCATGTCGAGTTTAATTCTTCCATAATCAACATTTTTGTTTTGGTCTCTAATGTTGTTGTGCTTAAGTTTCATAAATGAAATAAGGCAAATATAGTTAATACATACCCACTTAGTACTCAAGATGAATAACGTATCTGTGATTTGTAAGATTTATTTAGAATGTTCAAAAATCAACATTGATATAAATCTTTACTATTTTATTATTCATGAAAATTATATTTTTGGTGTAGTCGACTAAAGTTGAAATAGAAACCATTTTATTTACTTCAAGCATTAAATAGGATTAAAACTCACTTAAGAATAAGGCCACACTATTCTCGAAAAAATTAATGAGAACTTTTACAAAGTAGAAGCCGTGCCAAATTAAGACAAACTGGAGCGTAACATATTTGCGTATATACAATTCTCCACTTATATTCTTCCATATGCTCCATATACTTTGACACAAGGTTTTTATTTCCCGTAAGCTTATCAATATATCACCTTACTGAATTGAGTGTACTATATAAAAAGCTACAAAAATTGTTCACTATTGGACTGTCGCACAAAGACTATTGGGTTCAATTGCCAATTAAACAGATATCAAAATAACGAATTTGGACTTTTTATGGACTTTTATGCATTTATCTATTTATACAACACCTAAAACCCGTATAGAGAACTCATTCTACAAAGTATATCAGTATATTCGGATTTTATTCACAATTTTCTTTAATATAAGTTAAACACATTTGTTGCTAAACCAATCTTTATCCATTATATCTATGATATAATACCATACTTGAAAGGTGCGGTAAACATAGAGATAAATTGCAGCTGGGGGAAACCGAGGGATTTGCGCCTTAGCACGATCATAATTCCTTGTTCAAACACCTAACTACGAAACAGGAATTAAACAAGTTTGTGGGTAACAATTTATGTATGTATTCACCTGCAGCATCAAAAGGCGTATAGGTTTATATAAAAGACAATTAGCTGTTATTTGATAATAATAATGTGTTATTATTAAAGCAATTAAAGACGTTAAAAGAACATTTTTACGTATTGATTACCTTGAAAACTAAAATTGTATTCATTGAAATATTTATTGACAAAAATAAAACTTTAATAAATTCTACCAATAGTTCTCAACTCCCACTGCTCGAAAATGAATTAGTAGGTCATCACTCATTTAGTGAATAAGAAAAAAAGTAACCGCAAGCAATCAAAAGTGCGGTAGATCCAACAATTTGTATGGATTAATTAGAGGAGCCTGTAAGAAATCGGGGGAAGCAATCAACGAGGAGCCTTTTAATTATCTCCGAATAATTCGCGGTTAAAAACGGCAGGATTTAAATGTTCAATCGAGGAGCAACTTTCCTTACGATTCATTTTCAAAATTAGGTCATTGTTTCCAATACAATTTTTTGCAATATAATTTCAAGATGATATACAAAGAAAAAGAATGAAGAAATGATTATAAGTTTTTAAAGTTAATAAACATTCAGTAAAAGTAAATATTACATTATTAGATACGAAAAACACACTTTATTTTTAGACAAAATACTTAAGAAAGAAGAGACTATACGAAACATTTCAAACATAGTTCTCAGGGAAAGTAACACGTAGCCAGCCTAAGTCTAGTCCCAAATACTATAAAGGGTTGATTCAAATCGGGGTGACTTGCAACTAAATAAAACTATGCATGCAATTAAATGAACCATATGCTGGAAAATTGTTAAAAAGAATGTGGGAACATTTTACCTTTTACAGTTTATTGTCCATACTTGTTGTATATCTATCTCTTGTATATCTACATCCTCTTGAGTGATATCTATAAAAGTTTCGATTGTTAGTTTCCGATAACGATCATTCGTTTCAGATTCGATTTTACTTGTTGAGAATTTTAATTGATTAAATTATGATATATCGATTACGTTATGAGTATCTTTATCAGATGGTAGTGACAGAGCAATGAAAGCTCCCGAGGCTTTTACCGTTAAGGTAAGGTACAAAAAGAGCAATCAAGTATGAAATTGCTGTAAGGGATCCGCATTCTCCCAGGTAAATACAAAGTTAAGTACTAAATGTACTTTTCTTTTTTGTGTTCCGTATACTATAACATTGATAATACAAAATTTTATTTATACATTCTTTCGATAAAATTTACTTTGTGTTAAATTATTTGTTTTAGTTTAAGTTTAAAATAGTATTTGCAAGCGTTTTTATGTAAGTAATTGTAACCGTTTTTTTGCCAATAGTTATTTGATAGATTGATATTGCCAATAGTTTATTTAAAAAACAGTCACATGATAATTATATTATCATAATAAATAGAGACAAGTGCATCTATGCATGCAATGCATGAAGGAGCGTGTAATTTTGTCAATATTGATGTATTGCTATTGTTAATATGATGCGGTGTGATTGCAAATTAATTTGATATTACTATTTTACGTATAGCCAACATGTAGTGAATAATAATCAAATAATAACGATATAAGTTTCACTTGATGGTTCATTGTTTAATTACAAGCATCTAAATTATTATTTTGTTGCATTCTATAAAATAAGTTATATAAAACAAATGTCTCTATTTATCAATGTCCTAATCCTGAATAATAGGAAATTAATTAATTACTTACTGAAAAAATAGAAGAAGATTGGTATACACTTTCTTACCCCTTAATTGTGGCATTTAAAATCTTGAGTTTCCTTTTTACGAATATACGGAATCTTGGAAACGTAATTTGTAAAAATCCACTTATCGGACACGGCGGTGAAAATTAAGGATACGAGTGAAGGTGATAAATTCTCTGAGGCCATAAGAGACGAGATTGCAATCACAACGGGTGTACGCATATGGCCTGCAGTTGAGAAAGAATCGTTTGTTAAACACTAGCTTAACCATCCGGCTTTGCCAGAATTTTTGGAAATAAACAAAAAGGGTATCTGACATATTCCTACAATTTCACAGTAACAGTATCTTTCAAGGGTACTATTTCATTAAGTATATCGTAAACATATTGTCGTCATACAACTTCTTGTAAACTAATTCACGCAAACCTACAGAAAGCTTTAAAAGGCAAAACTGCTGAAAAGGAAGAAAATCCTGATTTTAATTTAGGATGATATAATTTATTATAACTACAGACATACTTTGTCAATATCATTTTGTAGATAGATGAGGCGGTTAAGGACTAATGAAAAAACACCACCCAGAGACTATAAAAAATACGACAAAGGGTTAACATGCAACTAATTAAGTTTCGGCCGAAACTTTTAGACTCGATCCCAAAATTGGTTTTAGTTTATGGTTTGAATCCGGGGGAGGGCATGTGTAATACATTTTGACACGCCGACAGCTACTTAATGTAGGTTCAAATGTACAAAAATAATAGTAATCCAAATCGTAGTTTCTGAGAAATACGAAGATCATAATTTCATTTATCATACAACGTGTATTATTTAGAAGCTCTAATGCACTTACATAATGTAAATATATTAAGCAATTCCAATAGTAATTTTATTTTGGTAGCGGATCACCTTTAAAAATCCTATTTTTGGCAGTTATTACAATATAACAAAATAATTGTGTAATTTGGAACTTTATGAACTTAACAGTGATGCAGTGACTAATTTAAGATCATGTTCCTAAAATAGCTGAACGTTTATCAATTCGTCATTCACAAAACCATAACACGTGCGTCTTGAAGCATTCAGCAAAAAAGCGAGTTAAGTCAGCCGTTATCTAAATTTTAGCGGTTCACACTCACTCATAACGTCTAGATAATGTTGACGCATAAAGCCGTTATAGACGACGTTGAGAGAACGCGGTGACAGGTGATGGGAGAGGTTCAGGCTGAGAAATGAAGCTTCCATCACTCATTACTACCCGTGACTCGTCTCAACTTTTATTACAAGATTTTTTAATACTTATTAAGAAAATGTTTGTGTCATCGAAATTTTTATAGTGTTTAAGGGTTTTCGCTAATCGCACTTTGATTAGGGAAAATATCATACCTACTGTTAATTTTGATAATAATTAATTGCGATAATAATACTTACTTATATTTTAATTGGCGTAGCGAGTTATAGATCTACAAAAATATTTTATAATTATATGTTAACAATGAATTTGATATTTTCTTTAATTGTCATTATCACAGATTCTAATTCTTATTGTGTCGGTGTAAACATTTATAAAACCTTTTAAAATCGCTTTTTATATGACTAATGGTGCCATTGAGTCTAAAGTAAATTCACGTCACCCGTAACGGCGTCTAGATAACACTTGAAACATAGAGCCGTTAGTCGCGAAGAGACGGCGATGACAGATGGCGGGTAAACTTAAGGGCGTCGCTGAGAAATGAACGCTCATCCATTACTCATTACACCCTTAAGACCTGTGCACATTATCCACTGCCACAACACTGGTTACAAATTCATGTAATAATCAAGCGTTATGGAAGAAGGTAATTTGAATGATATTAGTTACAATGTTATGATGGTCAGTGTGTAAGGCGCTTAAGTCTCAAGATTTTCAACGGTAGCGCTTGAAATTTATCTAGCGCTGCAGCGGCTGCTTTTCTTCAAACTATCCTCGGTCAGCTGTTTCCATTGAATGTTGAGTAGCCATTGTTTGTAAAACTGCAATCGTTTTGCGCTGTGAGAATTGTGGCCTATCGTACCATCGGGATTTCCACGTTTCAAAGGAGTTGAACTGACGAGACGAGTGTTACTGTATGTTCTGTTTGTTAGATTGATCTTTCCGACAGTAATTGATAAAAGTTGATGTAATGCTTGTTAGGGTATCTTTCTAATCAATTTAAAAATGGAGGATGTTCTATGTTCGGCTGCGTATATTGTTAGATTAGGTTACTACTAGGGTAATTTATAGTAGTCTATTAATAGTAGTCTACAACAAAGTGGACGAACTAGTTTAAAGCTCTGTTACCATAATTTCAAAATTATTAAGTTAGAAATTGGAAGAATTTAAAATTTGTAACAATAAACAAATCTTCTTTATGTATCTAAAGATACATTACGATTGAACAATTGCAGTGATGTAACCAGATGGACTATATGTCCTTTGTTGTCGCTACTACCTGAAACGAAAACAGCATTCTAATAGATTTACCATAATGAATGAACCAAGTATTTGATTAGGATCTAATAAATATTTATTACATATTAAATATTCTGCAATCGTTTCCATGCAAATGAACATCTACGGTTCACATTTCGTATTCCATACATTTGCTTTTTTCAACTAACATGTTTCACGGTTGACCTGTTTGCCTAAGAACACATTCCACACAATGTTATGGAAGTTGTAATACATCAAGTTAATGAATGAGGTCTAACATAGCTATGTTTCGAACGTTCGTTCGTAAATTGAAAACGGAAGTCATAAAAAGAAATTCGAAGACATCCAAGAATGCTAACCAAAATAATTTCATATAATATACTATTAAACCGAATACGGAATTAGCTACCATATTATACACATAGCTTTTATGTTGTAAGAATGTTTCAAATTACAATGTAAGTATTTGTTAGCTTGTTAACGGTACGCCTACCAAACATCTATGAATTAGATCATGGTTTTGAAGAAATTCACGGGGATAATAGTTCGTGTATTGCTTAAAAGTGAGAGAATCCGAGAGAACTGATAAACGATAAGGTAATAACAGAAGCCGATCCTATCTTTTGTGCCCTTTTGTTACACGTACAACACAATGCAGTTGTAAATTTTTGGGTTCTTAACTCCACAATGTTCCCGTCATTAATCTATGAATCCGTTGTAACTCGAAGCGGGGATGGGATCTTTTGTACCTGCTCCGCTCCTTGGCCTTTTGTGCACCCCCTGACATGTGCGGGGCTGCGACAAAAACCGCCTTGTGCAATATCTGCCATGAGATGTCTGCGTTGATGTGAAAATAATACGGAAGAATCCAAACGTAATATACCGCCGTCTCGTATTTCTCGACGAGCAGACGCTCTGAGATTCTTATCAAATACAGACTAAAACGTTTTTCTAGTTACGAGACAACGTTTTATGGCCAATCAATCCGACGGTTTGTCTTCGACGTCTATTTGGGTTATTTTTAAAAATGTCACCCGCAACCTTCGTTTCGCTTTTTCTAACACATCGTTTCCAGTAAGCCCTTGACATGCATTAACACTTAGGACTGTGACGTGCACTTTTTCTGACGAATCTCCAGATGTGACTGCGTCATTAAAATCTTCTATGGTACCAAAAAGATCAAAAGTTATCTCCTCAGTTAGAGAGCCTCCCTTTCCCCCGGCGTCCCTACCCTCTCCATTCCCTAGTCCCCTCTGTTTGGAACGGTCGTGGCAGTCGAATCTCGACGTTGGTGAGGGTCGGACGTGCCGGTTCGTTCGCCTGCCATCGCCGCGCGTTGCCGCGGAATTGGTGGAAACTGTTTTCATTGGTGCCATTTACATACGTGAAGTGAAACTTGATTTCGTATTCGCATCGTATTCAGTGTGATGTGAAGAACCGTTTATATATCAACAGTTAACAAACTGAATGGGATTAGTGAGTGACTAATTAGCAGTGTTGTTTGTTGTGGATTACATTAGTGGTGTAAGTTGATTTTTAATGATTTCCTTTCGGAACCCGATGTGTGTAGCATTATTTATTATCGCTGAGTCTCCGATCGTGTTCAATTGTTTTGTCTTGCGTATTTATTATGGCTCGATTGAATAGCCTCCGGTACGAATGTATTTTAAATATTTTCAAAACATCATTGTGCTTAATCTACTTATTGGTTATTTCGTCTACACTTATTAGACAAAAGAGTTGTAGTATTTTATTACAATTACTACCCAATGATATTATGTGGATGAAAGAAATCTTTCTGCATATATTTTAATTTTTAACCTTATCAGACTATAGCATTAAAATAATAAACCATTCGGTTCCATATTTCTATTGCTTTTTACGATTTTTTTTGGATATCTACTTACAAAAGTCATTAGTGTTTATTGCAAGTTTCATTTACATTTACAGATATCATAATGGTTATAAATGTAATGAAAAGGTTAATATATATGTCCATATTAAGTGTATAACATTTACCAGGAACTGTTTATTACTTGCGCTCATTCCAGTCATTTTGGGAATATCTTTAAACCAGAAATAATACAGTAAGAAAAAATGGGTAAATAATTAATAGATAACTGAAAATCATATTTAGCCTCACAATATTCAGCCAAAATTCCAATTTTCCAATTTTAAGCTTTTCCTTTTGAACATTCAGTAACAGATACGAGCATTTTTGTAAATAGGTTTATTCATACTAAATTTATACAAATTATCTCAACATAGTATTACTATATTCACGATATTTCATATCTTAATAAAGTACTATTTTAGTTTTATTTCCCTTTATAAAGTAATAGTTACGATAATGCTTTTAAATATAATTGGACCAGACTTGAAATAAACAATGCAAAAACTATTAAAGACAAGTACACAAACCAACCCAACACAAATGCTAATTCATCATTCACAAGCCGTCTGGAATCGACCCAAGACTCAAATCGGTAGGCTTTTGCGCCAATCGTTAGGCCATTAACCAAACATCATTAACAAGCTTTTTCTATGCTATTCTCGACAAGAATGCGTTAAGCTTAAAAGCTTTAGAAATTTTACGATCATGGCTCTTTGCGGTCTACTGAAAGTTTTGTCACTTTATAGCTTGAAGTTTTGAGCTGTATCAATGAACTTCCCAATATCGTTCTTCGATGAGTCTCCAAGTCAAAGTTTAAATGTAACTTGAGTTCAAGTTGATAACAAGAAAAACGTTTTATCGAAAACCGCACAGCCTTAATGTGGATACTTTGTATTAAAAGGACGTAAGTTACCTACGTCGTTTGATTTATTTACAACTTAATAAATAATATTATGTATTGCTATGATTAAGACAATATATTGTGGTATTTTTAATTTCTTATTGTCTTTGTAGCATCATTAATACGATCTATTTCGAATAGAGCTCTAAATATTTCGCTATGTCAGCTTAAATACCTGACGTTAGAACTAAGCGCAAGATTCTAGATGTAGAGTAGGTGATTTAAGCTAGTATTTACTACGATTATAAATACGAAAGTTTGGATGGATGAATGTTGATTACTGTATTACACCAGAACCGCTTAACTTATCTGGATAAAATCGCGGGTAAGTACTGCTAGTAAAATACATTAATAACATATTCAATTACATTTCTAAAAAGCCTAGTTTTCGACAAATTACTGCAACTCAGCAGGCAGGCGCTTTGTTATAAATTATTTTCGTATTCTACAGAATATAGAGTTTCTTTCACCGCTTCTCCGTAACGAAACACCTCGCGAAATTATGAAAGACTATTATTGAAGTTAAAAACAATTCTGTATCATTTTGAATTCTAAAATATCCTTTAATAATAATGCTTTCGTTTCTCCATTTCATATAAAGAACCTTACATAATATCCTTTAAAATTGGCGAGTTCCTAGATAGGGATGCTTAACTTGTTCACTACTGTTAAGTCATTCCAGTTTGTAATTTTATTTCTTCGCTAAAACTTTTTATTTCGAATTTAATCCCGCAAAGAGGTTAAAGTTTCGCTTAAAGCTCGCTGAGGGACTTGAGTTTGTGGGTTGATTTTATTAAATCCTGGTATCGTATTGGATAAGTAGTAATGTTGGAAATAGCAGACTTAGATAAGTATTACAACTGATATTTGAGTAACCAAGAAATACTTATAAAAAAACAGTGATAGCCTAATGGTTGAAACTCGGCCTCTCAATCGGGGGTCCGAGGTTCAAATCCCAGCCACGCATCTCTGACTTTTTGAAGTTATATGCGTATTAGAAATTAATTATCACATGCTTGACAATAATGGGTTGACGACGACTTATCCGGGGCACTCCAACTTATTTCTTAGGGATAGCAATATACGTAACGTATTTTCGTATTCGCATTATTGCCAGCGTAACTAGATTACAAAACGTGTATTGTATGTAAGACTCATCTTTGAATTTGATTAAAAATGCCAATTGTCATCAAATGGATTGAATACCTATTCATTTGCTACTTCCAAATTATATTTACCCTCTTCCAGAATTACAATTATCTCCGATGACGTTCTAGGGTATTTTCAGTATTTTTAATACGAGAGTTAATAAAGTAGTAGTAGCTTAGTGACACTAACTTCAACCTCTTAGGCCGAGGGTTCCGGGTTGAAGTCCCAGACGTGCTTTTGATATTTCAAATCTGTACGTAACAAAAGTTAATTATCGTGAAGTAAAACCATATGTAAACATTATTTTATACGGTTCTTGCCGATATGTGTATGCGTTTAAAAAGTTTTGTTTTTTACACTCCAATGTGAATGTCTTATACAAAACGCGTTATCGACTTTTATCAGTAGAATATGAGGACAAATGCATTTATCCGAATACCTATTACACAGATTTATTACTTGGCTGTCAACACTAGAATATCGGTCACAAAGTTATCGCCTTATCACACTGCCTCTAAGTGCCTTTTACTTGCTATTCAAAGTTTGTAACTATCTGTAAATTGTTGGGTAATATTTTACTATGTATTGTTGTGAATGTTTGTAGCTTAGTCGCTAAGCTTATTGTTCGGTTAGCACTAAGTTGAATAACGTGCCGCTTCACGAATTGCTCATGATTTCTTCATGTTGAAACTTAAGTTTAATCTTAAACATTAGTGAGTTATATAGTTAGTTGCCTAAGTTTCATAATTTTTTCATCTTACATCATAGGTAACGCTTTAACGCTTACGCTTTCTACAGTAGGATTTTCTCCTGTGTATAAATATGAATACACAAACACCCAGAACCAGAACAGAAATCTAAACTCATCATTCAGATATCTGTTTGGCTGGGGATCGAACCCGGAACCCACTGCGCGTCAGTCCGGCATGGTGACCGCTCCGCCACGCGGGTCTTCAAAAATAATTTAATTATGATCTTATCAGAGTTACATTACGGGAAAGATTTTCTTTCGATTAACTTTTATATTTAATGATTTTTTAATAACATTTATCTTAGATGATTTTTATGCGATTAAATCAAGGTATATGTTTCTATAAAATTCTGAAGTGCGATAATTGCTAAGATGTAGGTCAATGTCAAATATTGTATATATTGTATATAGTTCTAGTGTTAGTTGATGTCCAAATAAATAAACTTACCGGTCAATCCTAAGATTTATTATCCCTCTTAACGAAAAAAAGTCCGACAGAATTGAAGATCATCATTTATTTTGTCCGTTTACCACCAATTTGATAATTTTGTTTGACCATAGATATTGTTATGAATTATAAAAATATCGTGCCTTCATCCTCTTTTTTACAATTCTCAGGTGCCATTTAAAAATTATATAATTTATGTCACTACGACAATTAAGACGACTCCAAAGATACACGGCGTTTGATTCGTATAGCGTGCCAAATAAATGCAAGTAGACATACATACGTACCTGCAGCATACACTCGAAAAGTATTACCCTCGTTCTGACGCAATCGGGTTAAAATAATATACGAATAACACGATTTCATGTTGTAAGAAACCGTGTTTCTTTGGACTGTTTTTGATGTGTCTAGTTAATACAATACATAATATCTACAATTAATACTCAACATGTACCTACTGAATAACCTAATAACCGATATTTTTTTACAGTCTTATCGTGAGTTTCCCTACACCATAAAGTGGTAACTTTCGCAAGAGTTCAGACGGAAAGAACTTTGAAGAAGAATAAGCACCAATTAACAGTTATTACTTGGCATGTTCTCATACACCTACAATGAAGTATATTACCATTTTTTTAAATTATTTCTTTGTGTACTCATAAAAAATCTATATACTAATACGTAAAGCGAAAATTTGCGGTACCATTTTTCGAATACTGCGCGCACAGAGTATGAGATTAGGTATACGTGAAAGATCATATGGAGAAGATTTTTGATAATACTGACAATGTAAAATACATGGTAAACTATAACAGATATCTTTGTCAAACAATACGTTATTTTTTTTTAAATTCAGCTTAGCAAATTAAACCTCATTTTCCTTATTATTAATGTTTTCCTCATTATATTTTTATTTGGGTGTATCCAATCTAGTTTTCATTTAGTTTTAATTATGGTCGAATTTCGATCATGCCGGCGGGTCCACTAGTGTTAATTATTAAAATAAATATGTTTTTCAGAAATTCATCTTTTAGATTCACATAGACGCAAAGTGCAGCATACTTGTAAATACCAGTATGTATGGTGAATATTTACGTGAATCAGTTGTT
>DWNY01001448.1:0-12644 GCA_018250635.1 Telegonus apastus
TATTGCATATGCTGACAAATTTTACGCCTTCTGTGATATGTATTGATTGATCTGCTTGTAATAAGTGTTAATTATTTATTAATGTAATATAATATGTACCTAATAATCATTACTATGGAATGATACATGATGTATGGTATGGTATGGCATATCTATTTAGAAGAATAAATGTACGAACATTTCAAAATATTGTCGTTTTATTATTTCTTGCACGTAATAATTATACCGTTATTTAGTAAGTTAAACTTATTATAGTTATGTAATATTGAAAAGGCAGTATAGATAAAAGATTAATGTGTATATACAGGGTCCAGTAAGTACCATGACAAACTTGAGGAAAACGTAGGTCAGGGGCTGACTTTTCAGATAAAAAAATACCTTAGTGAAAAATTCAGCCTTTTTCATCTCTTTTTGTTAGACACATATAATAAAGTGATGCATTTTTTCAGTAAAAGCCATCAACTAGTTGATCTAATTTAATATGATGTAGTTATGAGTTGCGAGATTTATAATTCTAAAATATTTTTTCCTCAACTATGACATGTCCGGTGAAAAAAAATCGTTCGGGGCTATAACTGCACACTACACAAAAAACTTACTAAGTTAATAGAGATTTCAGAAAGGTACACTTAACATTTTAAATATTAAAAAATGTTACAGCTGTTTTTACAAGTAGGGAGCTGAGACATGGTAAAATACGACTATTAGGTTTTGTTTAAAATTGCACTGATTTATCGACCCATCACTAATTATTTAGATACCTATTTATCGATAAAATATGCTCAAATCGACACCCTCCTACTCTGATCTACTCTAAAAATAGTGCCTGCATATCTTGAATTTTTTTCTTTAAGGCTTTTAGGGATCACAAAGTTAATTCAGTTAATTGAGCTATCTCAGTACCAAGTTTCATAACTACAGAATTTCGAAATTTTTATTAATAATTGAGGGAAAACAACTACCTATGAACTTTCAGTGTTCGGCTGATGTAAAGTACAATTTCGCCCGAGGCCTTTTTTTTTCGCCGTCTATCTTCGTTCGTTGATGGAAAATACAGTTTAGCGGTTTTCTAGCGACTTGGCTATTTTGGAGTTAGCAACACTGAACTTGAGTGGCAAAATCTTGGAGGACTAAATAGACAAAATATACTAGAGTTCAGTGTGACCAAATTTAGCGGATATATAGTCGTCACATTTTGACACATGTCATATAAGTATGTACAAACTAATCGATAACCAAATAAACCGATATTTACGACAAATCGATTCAAAATCCATGAGAGTTTTAATCGTATTGATTAATACATTCTAGGAAGAATATTAGGAAGCTGTAAAAATCTATATTTCGTAATTACAATATATTCTCTTTGTTTTTTAAATGAAAGAAAATCATCTCTGATCGATGGTAATTAAAACAAGCGAAATCAATTTAATTTTTTCTTTAATTAATGATACGAAGCCTTGATTATTTTTGTGGTAACATGTGACAAAAGTTTAAAAAATAATTCATCACTAACGATGTTCAAGTTCAAAGTTTTGACTATTGAAGAGTTCATCAGTTTGGTTTCTTTCTAAAGTTTTGAAGCAACATATCACTATTGTCAATTGAGCTGTAAAATTCATAAAATATGACTGATTTCATTATATTGACATCCTACGGTACAATTCGACCTGGGCTAAATTATTTTGTAAATATATTTTGACTGAAATAAAATTTGTAATACGACTTATATATCCTACTAATTGGTCTTGTTTAGAAATATGATTTTAGACTACTATTATCGCAGAATTGATACACTTTAGCAGTTTAGCCGTGACCATGATCCATGCAACTGGGTCGAAATATCGACAAAATTAAGAAACTTATCGTGAGTACCCGTTACATGCTAAAAAAATAAAATTGTTAACAAATAATCTCATGATTATTTGTTTAAAAGTATCCGACTTTCCAATTACGTGTTTATGCGTTTATATAAAGTTAGTGTTAAATTATAAGTGACATTAAGATGGCATCTGCCAAAATGGGCCTATTATTTTGTGACGACTATAGTTCCTAAATTTGAGATCTGGCAGAATGAAAAACAACAGATTTTGGCAGATAATAATAAAATTACCTCATAATATTAGCAACATTAGGAATCCTAGTTGCGCTTGACCTGAATGTAAAATAAATGTACTAATAAAATAGTGAATCCAGGTTATTTTCTTACTAGATAAATAGCGAGAGCTCCCCTTTTTTGTTGTCAAATTCAAATTTAGATTTCGGGTCTGACGGGACTTTAATTTTTTTAGCAACACCTGTATATTTACACGTATTACGTTTAAATCTGTAGCATAATTATGAATAAAAAGATAGCAGAATTTAAAAGAGACTATCATAAAATCTTCAATTTAAATCTGGTCACACTGCTCGAGTTAAAGAAACTCGAGTTATCGCAACTCGAGTTGACCATCTCTAAATTATTTATTTATATAGGATTATTTACATTTTACAATGAAATTTTGCAGTCTCATATTTATAACAGCTTTAAACGTGACGAGATTAACCGCAGATCGTGGGAAAGTAATAAAAATGGCAAATTTACCAAAAGTTATGCGAGCAGTAGGTCTTTACAAGTACTTGCCTATTATTGATGTTAATAGTTTAATCAATTTGGAGGTAAGTTTGCCGGCGTTACGAAAAGCTGATGTACTCGTCGAGGTAAAAGCGACTGCAGTTAACCCTATTGATACAAAACAACGAGCCCCTAAACCCAACATTGAATCAACACCGCGGATACTAGGATGGGATGGAGCCGGTATAGTTGTTGATAAGGGTGATGATGCTAAATCGTTCAATATAGGCGATGAGGTCTTCTTCACCGGTGATATTCGGCGCAATGGATCGAACGCTCAGTATATGGCCATCGATGAAATATTGGTTGCTCGAAAACCAAGCAATCTCAACTTCGAGCAGGCCGCAGCCATGCCTCTTACCGCTCTGACAGCATATGAAGCTCTTTATGATCGCTTGTTATTGTCAGAAAAAGACAAGGGCAAGACAATACTCATTATCAACAGTGCCGGTGGTGTAGGCTCTGTTGCTTCACAGTTGGCAAAAAATTTAGGTTTAAAAGTAATTGGAACTGCTTCCAGGCCTGAAACTGAGGCCTTTTCTATAGAACATGGTGCCGATATTATGCTTAACCATTCGAAGGACCTCCTATCACAGTTGGAGGCCAATGGATTTGGCACAGGTGTTGATTTCATTTTGAATAACTATGACCCCTACCCTTACTGGAATATTATGATGCAATCCATTAAGCCACAAGGAAAAATTTGTCTTTTAGTTGACAGTTCTGGATTGGTTGATATAAGACCATTGAAGGATAAAAGTATCACACTGGTGTCAAAAATGATGTTTACGAGAATAAAGTATGACACAAAAGATAAATATAGATGTCATGAAATCTTAAAGGATATCTCTAATATGTTAGAAAGTGGGCACCTAAAAACCACTCTTTCAAAAGTACTGTCACCAGTAAATGCTGCTAATTTGAGAGAAGCACACAGACTCATGGAAGAACAGTGTATGGTGGGGAAACTTGTTTTGTCTGGGTTCTAAATAAGAATAAATGACCTGGAATACTCAAGTTTACTTGTATGATTCTTACAATAGAATAAAATAAATACTATTTCAATTCTTATGCAACACACTGGGATCAAATTCTTGTCCCTTGAACGGGGAGCCTTCAGCATTCCAAGCTTTCTTTAGTATCTCTATGTTGCGAATTTCATCACTGGTGGGTAACCCTTTCATTTTCCTGTCTTGATTCCACTGCAATTCTCTGACCTACAAAAATGAAATCAATAATCATGGGCTGTCTTCTTTGGACATAATATACTAAAGTATTGGGAAGTAATTTTGTATACTAAAAGTGATGTAAGTGATCTCAAATATATTTACCTTAGCAATGTGGTCCTCTGGGAGCTCATCTAGAGGCCTAGAACAATCAATCTTGTCCAAGTCTATTGGTTCCTCACTAGCCAATAGTTTATCCCACCATCGCTCCTTCAGTTTTTCTAAAAGTTAGTGTAATTTTTAAAACTAACAGTTTTTAGTTGATAATCTACTAACATTCCTGTGAATGGCGACTACTATACCAATACAGATTGGTATGGTAGTCGCCATTCATATGGTAGTGTTTTGAAAGAAAACAAAGTAGTCATTTAGTTATCAGCAGATGTTAATCCTTGTAGAAGTGTAATTGTTTGTTTGAAATTTCACTAATTTTAACAATTGACTTTAAACATCAGATGATATACCATTCTGGAAATTACCCTTTAGATATTCTACAATTTATGAGTCACTTTTTTATGAGATGACCATCTTAGGTCTTGAGAGTAGCGTGACTTCTGTGTATGACTGAAGATCCCTATTCTATAAGAAGTTGCTTACAAATATCCATGGGCAGTGATTACTTACAATCTAGTAAATGCCATGCTACTTTACTACTGCATTCTTATAGAAAAAAAAAAACAAAATTATGTGACTGCAACTACTTATACTATAGACTACTATAGACTACTTATGTATAGATTATACATATACATTTTCTTTAAAAGACAAAAAGTTGCACTTACCCAAATGTATCAGCAATCTTCCTTCACTGAGACTCCAGAAGCTTTCAATAGTCTTTATTTTATATGGGAGGGTATCTTTGAGTATGATCTCTCCATTTTGACGCTGTACGCTGATGTCTTCGGGGTTTATTGTCACTTTCAGATCCTTTGAAGATTTGACGGCAGAGGGAAGTTTTATGGTTACATCTGCAATTAACATTAATACTAACACTAATGCTTTCTACACTCATTGCCCCAGAGTGGGATTTTCTGTATGTGTGTGTGAAACAAACACCCAGACTCCGAACAGAAACCTAAATTCATCATTCAGATATATGTCTGGCTGGGGATCGAACTTGGATCCCACTGAGTGTCAGACAGATGTGACCGCTCCACCACGCGGGTTATCAAACACATGATAATACTCTTAAGTGGATTTAAGTGGAGTTTCTTTTGCCACTTCATCTCGACGACAAATAAACCTTCCGATGGTGGTAGATTTTGTTGATTAAAAAGAATCAACTTCGAAAAAATTAGATTTGAATTTGAGATAAGGAATATGTTTGTTGTTATCAATAAGGGTTCTTTTAATATTTGTGAAATTAAGTAATATTCGTAAAATATTAGTTTAACATGTAAAGCATGCATGGGCAGCAAAATGTCATTACCAATAATAAAATTAAGATTTTGTTTATTATCACGTAACTCAAATTATCAGTTTAATTAATTAGAATCTTAAACTAACATAAAGCAGATGAAGGTTCACTCATAAGCTTAAAGATGGGATACGGGGCTTTTGGTGCAATGGATTATAGGAAAATGTGTACTGGTAGTTACACAATTAAAAATAACAATAAGCAAACAAAAAGGTAAAATAATTAGGTCTCACCAACCGAGTTCCATAATTGTCTGTGACCATGTGTAGTTCTCTCTTATCGCCCCGTTGTAAGATTCACTGTTCTTCTGAGTTGGTATTATCGGAGGCTCATAGTCATCCGAGATAACTGATTTTGGAGTATCAGAAACAGATTGATTTTCTAGTGTACGTGTAATGGTTTCCACTTCATCATTTTCCGGAGGTTTCTCTGTTTCTTCTGTTTTGTCTTCCTCTGCTACAACTTCAACTTCTTGAGCGACAGTTGAGCACATGATTTCATTGTTTATGTCCGATGGCTTAGCGGCGCCATTGGAAGCATCCCAGTTCTTTGGGTCGCAAGTTCGCATGACTTTTATAACTAGCTCCTCAGCGACTCCTGGTGGGAAGCCCATGTTCTCATACTGGCCTTCAGGAACGTAGTAAAAATCCGTCCTGGAATAGCATTTTTCGTACTATAATATATAGGTACCTATTTGTTATTTGTAAGTTAAGATGTTTATGTGCACAATGTTTATAATATAAGAATAATTTTACGCCCCTGATTTTCTGTTTTGTAATTCTAATATGTAATAGGTGTGACCAAAGGGAGGGAATAGATAAAATATGAGCGCGACTTAAGTTTTAAAATACAAAATAAATGTTATTTATAAAAAATAGTAAACTGTATTGTATACGTACGTATGTTATATTAAAAAAGAATTTATTTGTATTCTTACTTACCGTCTAGCGAGAAAGTTGAAAATAGTTGATAAAAAGCCGAGAATGGACTTTTCATTTACTAAAATAGAAGCCAAAACTTCGTCGTATTTTTCAACATCTTGAGAGGCCGCCATGATTTTTGAATAATTTTGTATTTATATCCAACCAGTAAATAACATTTACCTAGTTTACAAATAAAAATGTTTCTATTGTGAATTGAGATCGATATTGAATTGATTAATGAATTGAAAATGACAATTGAATTTGATTGACACTATATAATTGCCATATGAAACGTACAAAATCTACTATCCGAATTTTTAAAAACGAATACTGTCATTATTAATTGCAAGTTCATGTGGCTTACTTTTTTAATTGTTGTGTTAAACAAAAAACGACGGCGACGTTAAACAAAAAACTTAGATTTTTGTGCAAACAGTTATGTAAATCTTCAATGTAACATGTTACACGTGACGATATTGAACGAAGATGATAAGGCTTTGCAGGGACGTTATAATTATTATGAGGAAAATAACAATAAAAAACCAGTTAAACGTTTGGTCCAAGGTTAGGTTAGGTTAGGTGAAATAAGCTAGGATAAACAAAGTCTACAATCATATTATGATTTTAGTATGGATATTGGACGGAATATGAAGTGTATGACTAACGCAAGCCTGTATTATAATTGTTACAAATACAGCTAAGAATCATATTCAAAAAGATTGTGTACTTATATTTAAAAATTAAATACAATTATGGTAAAATAAAATGTTTCGATAGGAAATCAACAGTGCTTTATATTGAATCTTATATTTTGGACAACAATAAGCCATTTGTTTTTTAAACTTATTTAAACGATTCGTCACAAAGTTGAAATAATGAAAAAAACATCAAAATAATTAATTCTTTGCTTAATAATAAACAAAATATGATTAAACTGTAAAAAAGGCATCCTAATTCCATAACTGGGTGGTCATCTTCAATAACCAAATAACCACTGTTCTTATATTTATATTATATGTCTAATGAACAAACTTGAGCACTACTGGGTCAAATCCATCCTCCTCATCCTCAACTTTTCTAATTAAGGAAATTTTGTAATAAGAGTTATTTGCTTACATTAGATTTTTCTTTCGACAAAAAAAAAATGGAAAATCAATCGTTATAGCAAAAAATATAAATATTTTCGTTAAAAATGTAACACTTAAATATAAAGTGAATAAAAAGTGAACACTTTCAGAACAAATCGCGCTAAGTTTAACCCGGGCTGAAGTTACTCTGATTCACTGTTATAATTTTACTTACTTCATATTTGTTGAGATATTGCAGCAATATGAAAATCAATCGTGTAAATATTGATTTGCATCTGTCTAAGAAAGTAACTACCAGTACTGCAGTTAATTTTTTGACGCACCTGTAACTTACGATGTAGGATGATCAATGGAAAAGTAATAGTGACGTCGTGAAATTAATCGATTTCATTAATTTGGGCGCTTTTATCATTAAATAATGAAAAATGGGTTTAAAACGCAGATGAAATTAAGCGCCAATGTTATGGCTTACGTTGCCTAGGTTGAAGGTACCTACTTATTTGATTAGAATTTAAAGTCATTTTAAATTTATTGCAACTTTATCCGCAAAATTCTACTAAACGTTTCAGTGATTTTTGAACTGGTATCACAGAACCGGTTTTTTTAATTTGCATTCCCGCCACTTGGAGGAGTTGGATCGCTTTCGAAAGTTTCACATCCGCAAGAGAGCGGCAAGACAAGGCAAGGTAGAAGCGCAGAACGAAGTAGGCGAAGAAGTCTCGCGCGCGAACACGGTACGCTGCAGGCGATGACCGCATTCATATGAGTTTTTATTATATTGTGAGAGTGCTGTCGTGTTCCCCGTTCCGTTAAGTGTTTACGAAAATGCTGTATAGGTGAACTTTAGAACAGTGCTGTGATAGTGATTGTAACTTACT
The DNA here is from genome assembly GCA_018250635.1 of Telegonus apastus. NCBI lineage: Eukaryota > Metazoa > Arthropoda > Insecta > Lepidoptera > Hesperiidae > Telegonus > Telegonus apastus. Next base: position 8,147 of record DWNY01001448.1, read on the forward strand.
ATTTCTTCTGTCTTACTGTCTCTTGAAGGTTGTAAAAATGCCTTGCTCAGCGGTAACTTTGTCTATAGCAACCATCACGGCGATCGTCGCCGCTGCTTTGATGGCAATAGCGTTTTCAACAGATAATTGGCTGTATATTGAAGTAAAACGAAGCAGTATACAGGTATGTACTTTTGTAATACTTATAAAAAACGTAGGTACCAATTGTTGCTAGTAAACTAGTAATCATTGCTTTCGACGGTGACCTGCTTTCGAGCAAGGAAGTAAGTTCTTAGCGCGTAAATTAAAAATAAAACGCGCTTCATTATTTATTTGAATTAAAATAGACTGAAATATGGAGGAAAAGCAACAGCGATATCTTATTATATCGTTAAAAAGTTTTTAATAGGACTAGTAATTAGTAATTAATTAGGTGTTAATAATATAAATAAAGTAACATTCACTATTAACTGCCGTTAGTTAATTTCGAACGATCTATCTTACAAAACTGAAAACACCCTTCAGATATTGTATAGTGCGTTCATTACTTATTTTTAGTTATTTTTTAAAACTAGTGTAAGATACGGAATCAGATAGACACCGAAGTGATCATAATTACAAGTAATATTATAGGTATCAGGTATGTTTTACCGACCGCTTCTAACGTCTCCCTTTCAACGCTTATCGGTGATTGTTGGCATCAAATCGCGTTAACAAACCGAAACGACCTTACGAACAATGGATAATCTTCAAATTGCGATATTTCCTTTCATTATTTTAAAGGATTCACCGATTGCAAGAAATTTGGACAGACTGTTATTTAAAAAATGGAGGTAAAATTTTAATCTATTGGAGGGTAGGTAGGTGTTTATGGAGCAACCGCACATTCGGTAATATCATTATTAGCATTTCGTTTTTTCATCAATTTCACTGAATAGAACTGGCAGATATTTAAAAATTAGGGACTAGTCGCAACGTGCTCAAATATTAAAAACATTTCCCCCATATCCTTTGGCAAGAAGCTACGGTAAAGAATATTTTGAATGCTTTATGAGGATGGAAATCGTAAAAAGTATTCTTTCGAGTCCTTGCCATAGCACCGTTAGAGCAGACACGGCACGCATAAATATGCACGTATTAATGGCACGAACAAATGTGTGGCTAACTGTACTGTACCGTGAGCGACTCCTGCGCACCCATTCGTGCAGATTAACTGACGGCGAAGGAAAACGCGAAACCTAGGCTCAGTTCTGTGAAAAAAGAATGTTTTGGTGTGTCAAGTTTGCTAATACGATATTGGTCAGCGTGGTCAACTATGGCCTAAAACCTTATTTGTAGCCTAGCAGTGAAAAGAAATGGGTAAACGATCACAAGATGGTAAACGTTATGCTTTTGGACTATGGTAGGAATGGAAATCTATATATTGCTGGTATATCCCAATGATGAGCAAATACTACCGTACTTATTTATTAGTTTTATGATATCCACTCGCGGGCTGCAGGAAATCAAGTTGATATGACTAATTTGCTCTTGGGTTTCTCCCAAAATACGTATGCATATCTTGTTGTAATTATGTATAATAACTCTGATAATAACCAATAAATTACTTGTTTAATGCAAACATGTAATTTGTTGGTGAGAACTTAGCATACCGACCTTGATCCGGAAAATTTCAATGAACGCTTATTCCTTTTTCCTTACTGACCACTGACATAAAGCAACGACTACCTATAAAAAAGAAGTATTTCATTGGAAATATGTAATGTTAATTTTTATTTCAATATCACTGGTGCCATTAAAAACGACAAGTTTCAGTTAACTTTGTCAGAAAACGTAAACGAGTTTACAAAATGCGTAATTCGCAAAAACCGGCGCGTTTCACGCTTAACTTAATTATTATGTGTGCCAAAGTTTTTGTGCACGGGCAGGTTTGAAGTCTGCGCACAATTGGTTTTTACTGCAAGACGAATTCCGATGCGCGTTTCACATTTACCGAAATAATATTTTGTAAGAAATATTAGAAATGACTGCAGTGATTGAGAAGTGGAATGGATTTTGATCTTCCATTTCGCAGTTCATTTTTCACTTCCCAAGAGTTTATGATTTTTCAAGTGCGAATTTGACATTAAAGGTAATATAAAGATTAGACTTATATTTGGACACCATGGTGACATATGGTCTTAGTCCTTTCTATGACTGTAAAAAAACCCGTACTCAGCTATTATTACTTCATAAAAACAAGCAAATTCAAAATCGAAGCAAAAAACATGGTGAAAGATGGTCTAACTTCTTTCTAAGTCTATAAAAGAACCGTGCTAAGCAATTATTTCTTCATAAAAGCAAGCAAAGTCAAATCTACTCCAACATTGTTCTACAAAGATAAATAATACTAAACGTGAGATGCAGGGATAGTGAACAATAAATTTGGTATTCAATCTCCACTACCTGCAAAATTATTCTACCTGTCCGTCGCCCATTTTTTGTGATTTGAACAAACGGTCTTCTTAAGCCTGTTCATTTCCAAGAAACATCCCAATTTTAATGGGTTTTTCTATGTATCATATTGCATAGTAGTAGAAAGAGTGTTTCAATTAAATATAGCTACATAAATATACTATTACGATGCAAAGATTTGCCAAACGTTCTTTATTCGTGAGCGAAATTAAACGCTAAATATCCTGCACAGTATGAACACCGTAGAGTCAATCTAAATTTGCATTTCGGTGGAGGTGACAGTGGAAAGCTTGAGAGAAATCGATCGTGAAAGTGGCGACGAAATGTGTGAGAACACTTTGAACTTGGCGTAACAGACTAACTAGTGTTATACAATTCTAAACGTGGCTCCGATAGGCAATCGTTTAGCAGAATTACAAAAATATGTCGTATTCAATTGAATGTTTAGTTTATCTGCATTCAGAGATCATTACATATTGCATGATAAAATTCAACAATGGTAAGATCAAACTATTCTATTGACTTTATTATTAAATCAGTGTTCGAATGAAAAATGTGACACGTAAATTTTGTTATTTGAAGTGCATACAGAATTACCTCAGTATACGAGGTCCCGAAGTTACTTTAAGAAAGTAGTTAGAATCTGGTTTTCCTTGAGAAGTTGATCTGTTAAATTATACCGGTGCCGGATTCTATTGTTCTGTGAATACGAGCTCAGCTCTGTCTTCAAATCAAAGGACACAGGAAGCGGGCGATCGACACTATTTTTACCCCCCTACCTGGCTAACCACCGGATGTGATGTTTATCTTCTAATAAACAGCGCATTAAGTCACAGGCGAAAAAGACATTCGAAAAAAGAACACCTATATAAACAAACTACGGTTCACGAGACGTTCAGTTATGTGACTCGTTAGTTTATACGCAAATTTCATCTTTACCCAGACGCAATGAAGCATACAATGCTGTGTCATCTCATTCCTTCCAAAACCAGTTCCAGGAACCAGTATGATCAAGGACATTTTGAGAAAACGCGCTTGAATGTTCGAGTTTCCATTTAGAATTAACAGTTACATGGTATGACTTGTGGAATTTAGACTTAGATAAAATCAGAATTGCCCTAGCCATGTTGGCTTGATCAAACCATACATTTTATACAAATCTAATCATCGGCATTGTAACTGCTTCCATCATAGGCCTGCATGTCTTGAATGACATATACACATACTACGAGCACAATAATACTCCGATCCAGAAAATAAATCCAAATTAGTTTATTACATGTTTGCTTAGGAAAAGATATATCTTTAGTCAGAACTTATTAATACAGATCATCAGTGATTTGGCATTTGTCCTTTTGTCATTGTTTCGATCTACTCAAACGATACTTTGTCTACCAATCTCTTGGACGTACGTGCTTACTATTCGATGGAAAGAATTAAGTAAAATTTCCTGCTAAGCGTTGCTTTTTGTCAACATACCGACAACAATGCACGATTATGTCGAGGAAACCCGCTTTCATGGTAAGCACCACCCACTTCTCACGACTTCCGACTAAACCTGTTTATTCTATTCCGCTTTCTTGCTTTCGTATTGACGTTACCTTAAATTGAATACGATCTTATTCGTAAATACATTTGATGCGTCAAAGTACCTTTGGACGTTGATTTAAAATTTCCTTAAAAATGGTGAAGGATTTTTAAGAATTGCGCTCCAGGAAAGCGTATGTTTGTCATACAAATCTAAACTAAAAATACTTGAAGGAGTTATAAGTATAAGATTTAACATATAAAAAATGTCTTCCTGTGGTAAAAATCAGAGTTATCCAATGACTTACGTAACGTTGTGAATTGTATATCGATTTGTGCATCAATTGTTTCTGCCGCTTTCTTTGGAGCACTATTTGATATTGAACTATACTTGATAACTTTATAATGATAATACTAGCTGACCAGAAGAACGTTGTTCTGCCATTTGTATTAAGAAGTTTGCCCGTGAGTCAGTGATGTTTTTACAATAACGCCATCTTGTCCACCAAAAGTAGAACTATTCGCGTACGTCGAATTA
>DWNY01001449.1:0-12643 GCA_018250635.1 Telegonus apastus
ATTTATATATTTATTTTGTCAAAAAATTATTTATTAACAAAATTCATATGAATGAGTGTTGTTTGAATATTTTTTATCTTGATTGCATTGCAACCATTGAGAAATTATATTTTTAAGAGTTTTATAAGTACATAAGTACATGGGTATGTATAAAACTAAATTGTGAAGCATTTACCTTAGCAAAAAGGGAACTAATCACCATATTAAATTAATTGTAGGTATGTAGAGCTGTATGGAGTCTAACGCGAATGAGATTTATAATTCTGTTTCTGTGTATGTTTTAGGCAGGTTGTAGGATACAACACAGGGATTAATTCAAAAGTTACATAATGTATTTTTATTGCTAACTAATCCATTCATTGGGGTTACCTTCATTGGTAAAGTCAAGCTTGGACACTACGGCGATATTCTCTTCTAGAGGCCTATGTCCAGCGATTGACTTTTTAGGACTGAAGGTTATATTTCATTTTATTTCCTACAGGTACCTCCTGCAAACAAGAACACCGTCAAAGACTGGTAGAACAATTCTTTTGAAGTAATTAAATATTAATTGACCGGATATTCCGTAGAAACCGCTAGATAAACAAAACATAACTTTAAATGGAATTGAATACAACTTATTGGTACATATCTCATAAAGTGTAAATAATAGTGCAATAAATAATAACTAAATAAATACATTAACATTAAGAACTTAAAACATAAGTACACGAAAATAGTTTTTTAAAAGTCATGAGTGGACATTTTATAGTGATTGTGAAAGTGTGTGTGGTTCTCAATAAGTACTCAGCAATGCAGTGTTAGTAATGTTACGGTGCAAACAAGTAGATAGGGGTTAGTTGAAAAAAATGTGGTCAGTTACGTCGAAAAGCTAAAAAGATAAGTGATAAAAATGTTAAGTCGGTGGAAGAGTAAAGATAAGTCGGAAAAATCGAGCAAGTCCAGCTCGGGCGGAAAGAAAAAAAGAAAAGGGAGGGAAAATGGTGAGTTTAGCATATTTAGTTACATTTATTACATAGTTTTTAATTACATTTTTTTACTATAATTTTGTTATATACGTTGTGTTTTGTTTATTATGTTATTATTTTTATACGATTTATGTAATAAAATTATTTACCAATTGTACTTGTTTATTTTTTTGTTTTCTGTTGTTTATTTTTTTTCTATTTCACCAAATTTAAGTATGTACCTGTATGGTACCTGTTACTATATACCTGTTAAAATAGTAAATAGGAAAGGTGGTAGAACTCTTTATGGTTCCACTCCTATTTCTGTCTTATAAAAGCAGTGTTTAGCGTTGCTGTGTTCTTGTTTGAAGGGTGTGGTAAGACATACTTAATCGAGACGTTCCAACTTAGGCCTCAGGGGTAGCAACGCATCTGTGGCCGACCTCAAGTAGGACTGTGATCCTATCTGAAGTTTATTACAAATGTCCATAGATGGCAGTGGCTACTTACCATCAGGTGGGCTGCATGGTCGTTTGCTACTTCCATAACATAAAAAAGTTACCTAACACGCCCTAAATACGCGATGATAAATAACAAATTGCCATCCCCGCCAATTTAATAATTGAAATGTACATAATAAGTATAATTTTACTATAATAAAATAATGATAATCATTCATAATTATACCACTGATATTGAAAAGGGCATATTAATGATATTTTGACATATCTGGCGTTTTCTTTATTTCGTTCTAATGACTTCCATAGGTTTATGTACGAAATCGTTCCTTATTCCGTTAATTGTTATGTTTGCCCTTTTAGTTGTATTTCTTATATTCTTATTGTAACTATGACCTTTTGTAATGATACCTTGTTTATGCCGTGAAATTTAAAAAACACACAAGATCTACTATTTTTTTATTTAAACAAGGCTTTATAATGAAAAACTATTATTTTGATAAAATCAGATCTTAATATGAAAGTTGTATAATAATTCAAACGTATTTTAACGAGCCTTTTCTGTCGCCCTGCTAAAATAACACCTCATTTTTTTATATAAACGAATTTTATATCTAGTAATTAATTGTTTCAGAAGAAGATTGGCAGTACGGATCGAGAGGTGACGGTAAGTTTTCACTGATATTAACATAAAAAGTAATAATTATTAAGTGTGCCGCCCGTACCAAAATATCCTATATTTTAAATTAGCAATTCTTGTATATTAATATGATATTAGATTCTTCGAATTCACAAAAATCTCAAAATAGTGTATTAAAAACAAATGATTCAATTATAGTTATGAAGTAGAGCGTTGTTTTAAAAACAAGAATATGATATTTAAAAATACTTCTCATGATGTAAAAATTGAATTTACTTCAGTTTTTTTTTGAGCTGCGTACTTTTTGTATTCAATGAGTAACAGGTCAACCGTCAATCGATCAAAGAATTTTATTATTCCTCCAAGCACAGGATGGCGTTATTGTGAAACGGCAGGAATTTTTTGTATGAAAATCTTGACAATGTCCGCTCCATTGCCGTAAATATTTGAATCTCTTTGTTTAAAATATTGCGCAAACCGTAATTTATTTGTGTCTACACTTTTCTATATGATACTTTTTTCCCGCTTTGCGAACGATCCTACATGAAAATATCAACGACGTCCAAAAATCAAACATAAATGTCATTTTATTATTAATGTTATATAATTGTAGTTGTGCTTAGGTTGATGGTAAAATGCTATGTTAATTGGTTAAGCCATGAGTTGGTCTAGGAGGTTTCAAAGGTCAACGCACGGAAACTTCTTTGACAAAAACGTATGTGCTTTTTGAAATAATACGATGAATAAAACACGAAACTTTAATGCTATGCGGGACTAGTACAGTTATCAGTGAGGTAATGGTTTCTCTAATCTGCTCTACTAACATATGAGGCTCTAAAAAAGCTATCGGAATAGCTTCTTACAGATTGCCGGGAAGACGTAGAGTACGGCCATAAGTCAACTTCATAAAACTGTGGCCGCTCTGCAACCCATGACTTACCATTCAATCGTGCCATTAAGACTGAAAGCCCAACTCTTCACACGTAGATTAATTAGCCTGTGGGTGACATCGTATGATACGTATTCTTCAATTGTTGATCTGGATCGCTCGTTAACCTACTACCATAGGACATACTACCACAAATCTACAAATCCAAACTATCTTTGAGACAGACAATCTCATGAACACTAATATCCTAGATAGGGAAAGCTTCAGATAATGGTAGGTGATTACCTGCTACAATCGATTTATTGATATACAATACCTATGTATATCCATCTTTTGAGATCGGCAAGAGGTCAATAATATCTACATGGATGTGTTAAATCGATCAATACTAACGAATTCACATAAATTTGAAGATATTCTGACGAACTATTTTTTATTTTTGGCGCTTTATGCAAAATTTAGTCCAAATGCTAACGCTATTATTCATATTCGGCCAAAAAACTTTTTAGTTATAAATTTCCTGGTTACGCTTATAACGGCATGAGTGAAATTATCTATACTTTCAAATGGTATAGGTAAGACTTCATTCCTGTATACGGGATACTTCGTTGTTAGCAATGGCCGATATGTTACCTAAGTTCCTTGTGTCAGAAACGGCAAGGACAGTTCTTACTACGCAAGCTAGGGGTATCCTTGTCAAAAGATCCTCAAGGTGTCATCTGATATCTTATTATTGACCAGTTCTCATATGCGACGCAACAGTTGAGATGATTTATGATCTACCAGCTCCATTTTACTTATTAATTTTTGAGTCATTTATTTTTGGACTCTGCATAAATAGTTAATAAACGCGCTTTTATCCGTCGAAATTCTTGATCATGGGCAACAGTCCCGTGAAACATCACTAACATGTCTGTCACCTGTTCCATCGCAGTCTTACTTAATTTTGATAACATTGCTTCTGTCCTAATAAACTAAATCCTGGGTTAATCAGTCAAAAAATCTGGAATTATCGACATCAGTGATATTTCAGCTGATTATGAAGGAGGACCTGAAGCAGTGGTCAGTTTCTTTGAGGTTGAAGGTTACATCTCTCAGATCTCCGGCGACGTCAGCGTTAGGCTTCAGCCAGGTCACTAATCTTATCTTTATATCCGACTCGACAGCAGACCCTGGATATTACCTAGAGCTAGAATCCTTGCCAAAATGAATTAAACGAGCCCAAACTCTTTCGGGTTACGTTGTTTTAAGTTGGTTTACCTGGTTCTATGAGATGGAATATACGTGATTCAAAATAACATTGTCTCGATATGATTTTAAGATTTCGACAAATTCGTGAAAACAGACATACATACACTTACAAAATTAGCAAACGTTCTTGGAAGCATTTGTAGATGATCGTACTCAAAAACTATTCAATTCTAGCAATATCACATACTAATATCCCTAGCTGGTTAAACAAATTACTATTTTTACGTCGATTAAAAAATAACAACATATATAATTACGTAATTACTGGTATCCTTACAATTAACTGTAAAATGTTTCAATAGTTGTTAAATATTCTAAACTTATTTTACATTTGTCATTCGGTGGGAATTTTCAAGAATCCAACACTGTGGAATATATAATTATTTCAAATCAATTCACATAAAATATGTACACGCGAGAAATATCATCTGGTATCATTCCCTCAATGACAACTCTTTACCCGCAGCTTTGTTTAAGGTCGCTGCTGTATTTTTCCAAAAATACAATAAATAAATAAATACAAATATTTAAGCGGTACGAACAGTATGGTTTGATATTAGTAGTACTATTGCCACGCCTAGTTCTAACATGTAGCACTGTTGCATTTCATATGAGGCGATATACATAATATAACGCGATCATGGCAGTCCTCAGCAGAGGCAATGCGTGACCGAGGACTATAATTTAACACATTATATCATGTATATACATCGAATACAAAAAACTAAAAGCGAGATATTGCAAGTTTAGAAGGTATATATTTTGTCATTAATTTTTTATGGATGTATTTAACGAGATAAATAGTTAACTATGTATTTTAGCTTTAAACATAGTCACTTTAAGCACAGGTGTTGTAAATTGATAATTTGGATAAACGATTTTTTTTATTTACTTGGTCGAATTAATAGAAAAAAATTAATTCATTTCAAGTAGGTACGTAACAATAAAATATTTATATTCGTCATTGACGTAAAACATCATAAACATACGGCGCTCAGAAATGTGAAAATGTACGACAATAGGGATTAAACGACGAGGCCAGCCAAAACGCACTCGACGCGACTCGATGCGATGCTTCATGCAAGTATCAAAACATACGAGTATCATACATACATACAAGTTAAAGTACCTATCGGCTTCCTGTAGGCTTCGATTAATATAGAGCTCGGTACGTATGTCCGAGTTCAGCCAGTACAATGAGTACTGATATCATGTCATCTGTAAGCGGAATGTTCGACAAATAATATACAAAACTAGATAGGCGCGTTCTACTTAATAGCAATAGTGCTAGTTTATTATAGCTAACTTAACATCGTATTTATTTTATATACAATAGTTTTCTTTGTTTATATTATTTTTTTGTTTAAGTTAGGATGTGTCTTATACATATAGATAGTTTGTCTGTTCCATAGTCAAACATAATAAGGGTCTTTCCGTGAATGGGATCTTTTTTAATATTCCTCTATGTAACGTTCGCCTAATCCTTACATAAAGCCCTCGGACACAAAGGATACAGATAACTTATTTCTTTATTAAAGTCAAATCTTACTAAAACGAGCATCCCTTACAGAATTAGCAGATTGTAGATCTGTATTATAAATCCCCTATTTGTGTAATAAAAATAGTAGGTACCCCTAAATCCTAAAAAGTTGTGCCGTTGTGTCGGTCTGGAGTAGTACACTCCCCTTCTTCCTGTGGGTATCCTATGTTATTAAGGGGTAAATCCAGAAGATGGACAACAGCGTCCTTCTGAGTAACATCAACACCCACTACGGTCACCAACGCGCATGCCAAGGAAAAACTATTGGCAATAACCCCATTAGATGAGGACTTCAAAATGCTGGTGGTTGGCAAAACTAATACGGAATATTTTTAGAGTTAAAACACATGTTGAAATGGGTAATGACGATGCCTTTCTTTGGCAAATGAACAGCTGCCTTATTACGCTGGTAATCTTAGCATACAAGTATATTGGGTCATCCTCTATATGTGGTGAGTCGATATGTGAGGGTGGAGCGAAGTGAGGAGGCGAGCTTGGCTACTCAAGCCGTCCAGGAAGTCGCGGCAAACAGCTGAATGAAGAACAGGAAGCGTCCATGATGAGGTGCGATGCACCTTACAAGTTGTTTCTATGAGGCGGCAGTCCATCCAGAGGGTGAAGTTGCTAAACCGTCGAGAAGGTCAGAAGGGACGTCTTCTTGTCTGGAGACAATATTTTAAAAAGGCAGATCTACCACCAGACGAAGTGATCTTTGCTGGGAAGCGCCTGTACTCCTCCAATTTCCGATCGGAACTTGTATACATGCAAGATGTGGAGAATACTTCGATAGCGTAATTCAGAAATACTAGACGAGACGGCACAATCTCTTAACCAGTTGCGGGTAGTCGCCATACTTTGATCCATTAGAATCTGTAAGGATTTCTTTAATTTAAAATAAGTAAATTGTTTACTGATTATTTTCACGGATAGACATACAGAGATAATTTAATGTAGACTATAATAGCCAGACAATTATAACAAACTTTTGTGTGACCACGTTCACCTGCACTACTATAATTGCAGCCGAAGTTTCCACGTTCTCCACAATTATTTAAATACACGGTAATTTACAAAGACAAAATGGTAGTCATAATTGCTACTTATGTGTATGGAAACTATTCTTCACTTTTAATAACATATGCACTTGTGGAAACTTTATAATGGTTTCTACAAACTATTGTTTTTCTGTACTATCAATAATTATATTTCTAGTTCGTTGTCTTTAAGGTTTTTTAATTTTTTACAGGGATTAATATGTTTTTACAGACGCACTGCAATTCAAGTGCAGTTCGAGTGTTATGGAACCCTTTGTGATTTGACTCCGGCGGCATTACCGCCACACCTATTATTGTCAATTAACAGCGGTGAATTGCTTTGTTCTGGTTTGAAGGGTGTGGTAACGTAGACAAATTTATTCGAGGCATTCCAGTTCAGGGCTCGCCTGAGGGGCCCTGGGAAATCTTACAAAGGCTTGTATTCCTTGTTCACAAGCAGGAATATCAGAACTTTTACTCTACTGCTCTATAAGGATATGGATAGGTCTATGATATAAATATAAAAACTTTACTTGGAAACTCCTGGGAGTTTCCAAGGAGTATAATAGGTAACACTGGCATTTCCTATCATACTCTACAAAAAATTACTCGTAGTTGGAACAAAATAATATCAGCAGGACCAAGGATAACATAGTAACAAGGAAAGAAAAGAATATTGGCAGTAATCCTTTCCAATGATATAAAGGAAACTACTTTTGGGAGGATTTCGGTGGATATACTGAGTAAGATCTTAGGATTAAGGCAAAGAACATTAATTGAGAAAATGTTTTTTGTTCTTATAATATAGAAGTAGCAAACGAAAATGCAGTTGACCGATTGCTAAGTGGCCTCTGCCGCCTATAGACATATGTAATAAAGCCCAGTGAAAGGCTTGGAACATGTCCGCAACAAACACGGCAATTAAAAAACATTACAAAGTGGTAGTACAAAACGTATATTGGGGGTGAAACACGGGCAATAATAAGGTAATACACGAACGGCATCTCGTGCCAGTAATTTTGTTTCATCATCGATCGCTGACGACAGACAGCGACGGTCGGCAGCCATAATGTTATTATACATACAGTAGGGGCCATACGCAGATCTGTGAGTGCGAGTTTCTAAAAATTAATTGAATTGGCCAAGTGTGAGTAGGACTCGCACATGGAGGGTTCCGTGCCATCAAATGTTACATTAGCATCAGCATGAAAAGGATTGGCCCTTTCATTTGATACCCATATTTAGGGATTTTTAAAAAATATGTAATCTGCCATATTGTAGCAGCGGCCATCTTGGATTTGAATTTGTCATAGTGCACAGTATGCTACAAGTCAAGCCTTTTCATTTGATACACATAATTAGTGGTTCTATAGATAAACCGTTAAATATCGGTTTCTTTTATGGGGACCCCCTTGTATTATGAACTTTTAAATTTTTTAGTATTTATTATCATAATGGCTATAGAAATACACATTTTGTAAAAAAATCAAGTGTCTACCTATAACAGTTCAATAGATAAACCACAAAAAGCCTAAAATTACCAGTTTCTTGTATGGGGACTCCCCTTTATTATTTACTTTTTTAAATTGTTAGTATTTGTTGTTATAGCGGCCATAGAAATACACATTGTGTAAAATAATCAAGTATCTACCTATTACCGTTCAAGAGATATAATCCTGTGACAGACGACGAAGTCTTAGTAATTGGGTTCCGTTTTGACCCTTTGGGTACGGAACCCTAAAAGAGGGAAGATGAGATACCTATAATTATATCATTGTCTAATATAGGTAGAAAGATAGGAAAATTCATTGGTTTTCTCTTTTTTTTTGGTGAACACAATTTAGGCTGGCTTCCCTACTCTATGTAAAATAACTATATCTCGGCATTTCTCGTCGGCGGTTATCAACAACGGTCCAAACAATCAGTGACGTACATCAGCGACCACCGGTGCCACTGTTAGTCACTGCCTGTTGTTAGCGACGTGGGATGACTCTCGGGGGCGCGAGTTATCTTACCCTTACTTTTATGTGTTTATATTACAACTTGATATCTAAACCTGGTTATTGTACCTACTTTGTTATATTATTGTGTAAACTTAAAAAAGTATATTGAGATAGCGAATCGGCGGTATTGGCTACTTATGAATTACGGAGTATCAGTTATCCTAATTTGGTAAAAAATTGAATAGAATTTAACTATAAAGTAAACATGTATAGTCAAATCACTTTGGAGAAGTTTTTGCATTGTACTGCGATAGTTTGCGATAGCTGCCACGCACTTTCATGTCAGTTGCATCAAATTAACGCTAACGAAAACTAAGATGACTGTGAAATGCATGGAGTTGGAAAAACAAATATGATAAAAATTATAATGTGTAATATTAGCAACCTCCCTATTGATATATTTGTTTAATATCAGCATCCGTGCACTGCTACAAAAGCAAAAACATCTCCTGATTTACTAATAGTTATAGAGAGATATTTTATAGTAAACATTTTTTTCTAACTGAAATAATTATAAATAAATAAACGACTGCCCCGTGGATGTAATACCAAACACACTAACTTATTCGTTGGCGGTTTCACGTTTCATACACCATAACAGTTTATTTTAAGTTTCAAGATAGATATTAATACTATTTCGCAGTGGTTACATGAATTTTCTGACTTATATTAGAGTAGTGTATCAACACTATCTATGTATACTAGATAAAAATATTTCTGATTTATTGTCGTTTTGTTTTCTGAATTTCACCACCAATTCCAGGCAAAGGCACTCAAAGCTTTGAGCTGCATAACAATGGAAATTCAATGAGAATTCAATAAAGAGAGCACACGCCATACCTATTCTTTGGATTTTGCTTGTGGATCCTGATTCAATGCTTTATTTGTTATGTCAATAAATGTCGTATTGAGTTGTCTATTTATACTATTTTGTGTATAATTTTGAAAACGCAAATGAGCATATAGTCTTCTTGATAGAAAGTGCCCACTGCTACCCATAGACATCTATAATCAACCCGGGGTAAGATCAGAGTTCTACCAATGGTTGACCACAGATGCTTTGCTACCCTTGGGGACTAAGCTGGAACACCTCGGATAAGTATGTCTCCCTTACGCAATAATTAGGGAATATGCTGTAATATACATCTAAGACAATGTGCTATTACACTTTTCAGACTAGAACACACCAGCGATTAACATTGTTGTTATTAGGCACAAATAGGTTTGGCGGTGGTGCCGTCGGAATGAAACCACAAAGGGTTCCACTACCTTCAAATATTCGAGTAATTATTAATACGTAAAGTGGAAAGTTATGGAATATTTATTCAAATGCTGCGCGCATGGCGAAGTCTTAGTTTAGACATACATTAAGATTTACGTAGTGATAGAAGATGGTACAAAGAAAATATTTTTGTGTACTAAGTTTTACAAATATATTAAATAAAACATTCATTATTTAAATCACGTAAAGTCTACTATTTTACATGTCTATGTGGAAAAAGTGTTATTGGTTTAAAATACGGTTTAGTCAATTAAATCTGATTCAGTACATTATTTATCAAGTTCACTTCTTATTAAGGCTTAATTGTGGTTATATTTCGCTTCTGCGACGGTCTACCGAGTTATCGAGTACGACGGTACCGAGTTTGTCAGGCAGTAGGTATGTGACGGAGTTACCTATGTCTGTCCAATGTTCAGCCGTACGAAAAATAAATCTAAAAAATTCGTTGTGATGAGAGTATGAGACCAGAGGGTCTACTAACACTGGCTGTAGTATTCGCTACTTTTTTCATTTCACATTGATACGGTTGTTGACGCATACTTAAAATTTGTTATCTATATATTAATGCACGCGAAAGTAAAATTTTTGGAACCATTTTTCGAATACTGCGTGCACAGAAGAGTGTGAGATTAGGCTTACGTGAAAGTTCATGTAGAGAACGAGCTAGAACGGATAATATGTATGATAATTGTTACAAATATAT
This sequence comes from Telegonus apastus, assembly GCA_018250635.1. Classification (NCBI taxonomy): domain Eukaryota; kingdom Metazoa; phylum Arthropoda; class Insecta; order Lepidoptera; family Hesperiidae; genus Telegonus; species Telegonus apastus. The sequence goes on from DWNY01001449.1 coordinate 10,748, forward strand.
TAAATTAAACAAAATAAAACATTGTTTACATTATTGAAAACAATACGTAGTCAAGTATGTCTATATCAAAAATGTTTCAAATGCAGCTTAGCAAATTAAACCTCAATTTACCTATACTGCATGTTTTCCTAAGGCACACAAGAAAAATACATATATATATTTATGTGGATGTATAAGCTTTATTTGGTTTTGGTGATTTTTTTCCATTGTGGCGAGTCTACTAGTGCATTATGTAACGGCTTAAATAAAAATGAAATTGTATTTTATAATCAATTAATGAAGGTATATTTCATTGTTCGGAATTGTTCATTTGGCTTATTCTGGCTATAAATTATATAAGAGCCAACCGGCCGCACTTGTATCTTCTCCCTTTACAACGAGTCCTTTGACACGCCATTAACAAGCTGCAACCTGGGGTTATTACCATGTTTGATTTCGATGTTCGATTGATGCTCGAATTGCTAATTATTTGCCTTTGACAAATTCTGATTACTGGCGTATGACGAATGAATAGGTCTCTGTATAGCTTAATTGATATCGCGATCAATTGCAGGTACTAATGTTATAATAAACATTAAGAATTAATAAATATATGCATACATCGTTGAAACGAACAACTATTTAGTTGGACTTTAAAGGTATAACTGATACCGAAATATTGAAGAGGTCCGCATATAACTGAAAAATATATTCAATGTCTTTTGATAAATACTATTTCTACGTAGAATGGTCAACCGAGTTCAATGTGTATTGGCATGTATTGGTGCGCACGTACCCTAGACTAAACTATTTGATCGGTGTTACAATATTGTATATGCGCTAACACAAAGTGTATTTTTTAGTTATTTTGTTTATTTTTAAACAATAACATGCCTTTGTTACCTATTGCGCTACATAATACTGAAGATTAATTTTGAACTGAACTAAAACCTATATGGGGATTGAATGTTTTGTTTCCTATAAACGTATTGTGCGGAACGACTCAATTATTGCACGCGATCCGGTTGTAAATACGTGTAAAAACGGAACCCTTTCGGGTATGTTTGCGGGGAACTAATTAATTACTTGCCGGCGTTTTAACTATACATTTACTGTATTTTGTGTTTACTCACTTCACCCGTACCGGTGTGTTAAGTAAACCGGATTATCACAATTCGAGAACTGATTTTTATACATACACAGTAGTTAATTATGTAAGCTCATTATTCATAAATTTATTTGAACGTGGCATACGAAATGTTTAATCAATATATTGTTTCAATAAATATAGGTCACACCTATTAAACATCAAAATACCTACAGTTTAAAGTTTATTGAGTTTAAATCTAGATCCAGAATAGCAGTTATCATCTGACAGACTGCTCGATTACCATTTAGATAAGTATTTATAAAATATAAGAGAATGTTTTTTTTTCCATATTTCGGCGGCAACGGCGTAAGGCAGCGTTAAGCGCTGCAGTTGTCTGGTTTGTAGGGCGTAGTAGTGAAGACAATGTTATCTGAGGCATTCCAACTGAGTCCTTAGGGGTAGCAACGCATTTGTAGGCAACCTTAGATAACACTCGGATCTTAATTGGGGTTGGTTATAAACGACCATCGGCAGAAGTGGTAACTTACTACCAGATGAACTTCATATTAGTTTTTATCTTATATATTATTAAATATAGGTATGTACGAGTTCCTGCGAGTCTATGAATTCATGAAAAAAATTATACAGTGGGAAGTCTCACGCGAAAAAAAAATCCAAGGGATTCACAAACACAGAGTATAAAACTGCTATTAAAATGGGCCGCTAACTGTTAATACTTTAATTTTAAGTCGGCGCTTACAGCCATGTTTAATGAAAATGATGAGGTGTTATCGTATTCAATCGGTTTCTGTAGTATGTGGTATATT
>DWNY01001450.1:0-12642 GCA_018250635.1 Telegonus apastus
GTCGTCAAATATATGCCTGAGAGTTTTCCATAACTTATTAAGGTGTGTAGTCACCAAACCATACTTGGCCAGGTGTGAACACTGTCCTATACTCTATGTAATGAGCGGATGAATTAACACAATATATTAATAGATTTCTCTCTATCAGTAAAATGGTAGTATCTGTAGTATATGATTTTAGACTTATATTATCGCGGAATGGATACATTATAATTATAACGGGTACTAACGATACGCGAATTTAATGTCTTAATTGCTGATATTTCGACCCAGTTACATAGATCGTGGTCACGGCAAAAACCGTTTACAAGCACTACTAGTGGTATATTGACCTACCTACACTACGTTCAGTCGTTTTTCTTTTTTGGTATGATATGGAACCAAAAAAGAAAAAAGTTAAACTACCACTACTAACGCCCGATGGGGCAACGCGGTAAAAGGGCTCCGGTTGCGTTCCTCCGGAGATCCCAGGACCTGTTAGCAGCGCTGCTGGCGGCGACCGGGGGGACTTTAGTGGGTAAGAATCCTACATAACCCGGAGTCGTTCGACCGTAATGAGTAACTTTTGAAGGTTTCCCCATAAACAAAACAAACAAAACAAAAAAAACATATGAAATGGTAGTAGCCCTTCCCCCGGATTTTTCCTTTGGTGCCTCAAACGACAACGAGGACCATTTGAAAGTAGAATTATTCAATATTTTCACCACATGCCACATACTTACCAACAAGTAGAGTACGCGATCAATTGCTATTTCAGTTTCATAACGGATTCAACCAAGTTAGCGGAGGAGTAAAGGCGCAGAAATCACCTAGTTATTCATAAATCTCTACCTTAGAAACTCAACGCACGAGAGCGCTGATCTATAAAATATGAAGCGACAAATGTAGAGCAAACACCGTGGGAAGTGTTCCCCGAGGAAACGTTCGCACTGGAAAAGCTCTACATCGCTTACACAGCTTCAGTTATTCTCTTTGCTACTATTATTATTTTTCGTCACTTTTTGTTTCAAAAGACGAAATTTGTAAAGCCTTAGTTGTTAAAATAGACATTCTGTTTTCACACATTTTACTGTGATACATTTGACCACAAGTAACTAAAATTGCCAGAACTATGTTTCAAACACATTTACTACTGAGTAATTGCACCTACTTGTTTTCCCTATTAAATTCAATGTATTTATACGGTCGGTTTTTTTATCCGACTGTGTCAGACGGAGGGTGATGTTTTTCGAGTGTATATATGTATTTATATATGATCTATATATTTACCAATGTATGTATGTACGAATGTCCATTATTTGGCATGCTCCACAGCCCACGCTTGATGGATTTTAACATGAGGTGTTGTTGGAATCGTCTCAGTTGTCATAGTAACATAACCTATACAATTTTTGAATATGAGGGCTGAGAAGCGACGAAATATTTTTGTATCGTAACAATATGGGTATCAAATATGTAGGTGTCACAGTCAATTCACTTTAAGCTTTCGGCTATTATATTACTAAGATAATTCTCTAGTTATCTTTTTACTAAAATCTAGATTATTATCAAATTCACTTAGTTTCACCACTTTAACCTTATACTTGTTTAAACAATATTAGGTTACTAATAGGATAACAAAGTTATAAATAGTCGAAGAAAATTTGAATTTAGTCCCAGACTTATTTGTTCAATTTCAGACAACGAGTCAATACAAACTGCTATTTATTTGACAGTTTTTGCTCTTCGAATGTCAATAAATTCCCTTAATAGCTTCGCGTATCAATGTTTTTAGAGCCTTCTGTTGTTGTAGAGTTTGCATTTAGGAGTAACATCAATACCCTAATACTGAATTTACATGCTGTCTGTCGCTCAAATAAAATAAACATTTGCAATACATTTATTATTTTAAGCTCGAATTTATTTTTTGTGTGGTATGCTCTAAACATTGGAGTTATGCATTCTAAAAAGTTAATATAAAATAGTGTTTATTTCATTTCGGAAGATGATCAGTTCTATTGTCAGGGCTATTAATGAAGGAGCCTAGAAATAATAGATAATGACAAGTATTTTGACTGAGTGAGCGCTAATAAATGTGTATGTTTACTTGTCATCCATTTATTTCGTACGTTTTTATACGGCATTAGATTAGCTTTGAGTTTCATAAGATATAAAAGATGGTTCATTTAAAATTTGATGGTAAATCAGAGGTATTTAAAACTGGATATGTAATTGGTCGGTATGATGAGTGTGTGTTTTTTGGATTCTGCGATTTATTCATAGTACTTATACCTTTAAAAATCACGAATACCATCATACCAAAAATTTGCCCGTTAAATTCTCAGTGTGTCTGAAATACGTACAAAAGTATTAGTCATGTTTTTTCACGAACAACTACTGAAAAGTCCTTTTATACTGAAAGTTTTTTAAAGACTTCCAAGTATAGGTTTCCAAGGCTTTGAAAGCGGGACTCTTTAAAGAAAATCTTATCCTTTTAGCACTTTCCTGCCTTACGTCGAGAAGCATTTTTAAACACGTCCATAACTAACGAATCTCTTGTTTAGGTAAATTACTGTTAGAATTGGTTCTGTTAGCAGTCAGAACCTTACTTTCTTTGCAGTTCACAGTTTTTCTGCAGTTGAAACAACTTTGTGGAAAAAAGAAAGTAGTCGAGTCTTTGACTTGGCTTTTGCAACTAACTTTAGGAACGTTCTGTTTGTTTTTAGTTCTAACAACTTGCTCAGAACATTTTCAACGATTTAAGATTCCGTTTTAAGTATTTTATTTCGTGAAAGAAAACCTTTACCCCTTGGTGTTCGGTTTATTTTTACGTCTGCTCCATGTACGTACTCAAACTCATTAAAATATAAGGGAGTACGTAATATGAATTATAATGACTAAAATTTTATGTGTTTAAAATGATAAATTTATATAATGCTCTTGTTAACGAGTTATTGTCGTTATGTTGATCCAATATATAAACGAAATGACCAATATGAACATTAGCAGTGATAGCCTAATGGTTGAAACTCGGACTCAAACCGAGGATCAAAATCCAGGCATACACTTCTGATTTTTCAAAGTTATAAGCGTATTAGATATTGTTTTTTTCTTGCTTTAATGATGAAAGATAACGTGTAATCCGTTTGAAGGTGGTAGAACCCGTTTTGGTTGAACTCCGGCGGCACCACCGCCACACCTATTTCTGCTTAATCACAGCAGTGTTAAGCGCTGCTATGTTCTGGCTTAAAAGTTATGGTAAGGGAAACTTACTTATGCGAGGTGTTCCATCTTAGTCCTCAGGGGTAGCAACATATGTATGGTCAACCTCAGGTAGGACTCTACTCTTACCTAGGGTTGAATACATATGTCCATGAACGATATTGTCTCTACCATCAGGCGGATAACATACTCATTTGCTACTTTCACATAAAAATGTAATAACTTAATATGTTGGTGTTTAAAAGAGATGAAAACAGGATAACATCGCCACAAAGTGATATAAAGATATCAGTGCCAGTTAAATTTATATATGTATGTATCATCCATCTTTTCTCGTTCATGGCGCCGAGCCAAGCACGCTCGAAGACGGATCACACGACGAAATTTCAAAATGTGCCACGCTTAGGAAGCGAGTGTTACAAAAAGAAAGAATAGTTTACTTGCAATATCCTACGGTTTTCATGTTTTACTTGTATTGGGAATTTTGGGAAAATATCTGGGAATTTTCGTTTTTCTGCGTTATTATTTTATTTCTGTTTTAAAGTAAGAATAACATCTAGGTATGTATATATTCATTTAACGGAAGCTTTTAATAATAAACTAACTGCGTGTACCCTAAATATGACATTTATATTGTGATTCTTTTTATTTATAAATATCTTATAAGGTACAAGTAGCAACCAAGCATATAGTCCACCTGACGGTAACTGGCTACCGTCCATAAAGAAATGTGATCAAACCGATATAAAAACAAGAATCCTACCCGTGATCGGTTACAGATGTGTTGCTTCTCCTGATGACTTATTTGGACATCTTGGGAAAGGTGTGTTGCCACAACCTTTCCAACCAAAACCTAGCAGCATTACACTGCTGTCAAAAGCTAGAAATGGGTGTAGCAGTGGTGCCGCCGGAGTCGAACCATGAGTGGTTCTACCACCTTTAAATTACGAAAGTCTATGGGAAAGAGGGAAGTATCAACTTCAAATAGGATAAGGCTACCGAGATACCATTAAAGTTATCAGTTAAAAATAGAGCTAGCGATGACGTGCCTATAATAATAATTGACAAGTTTTGGTATCACCTATAGTTGCTTGATTTTCTAAGACATCTTAATACCGTGCTGATAACGCGTTGCATCTTGGTTTGCTTATCTTAGCTTGCTCAAAACTAAAATTAAGTGCATACGCCACACGAATCAACACAACATAATGATTCCCCCTCGATCGCGCGCCTTACGTTACTATTCTAGCTTATCGTAATAAATGCCTTCACCCTTAAGCTATCTATTGGTATAATTTAATTCTGAATGTAGAGAATACATTCGAAATTACTACTCCAAACTGTATCCACCGATTTTGTTATCGTTAGGTTTTTGTATTGCCTCCATATGCTAGAAAAGACCTATGTACGTTAAACATTACATACTACAATAATTATGTTTTTTACGTCTGCAACGTCTACAACCGAGTCACAAGTTTTGCCAAATATATAATTTAAGCTACCTTCAATTTCCTTTGAAGTTGACTTGATAGTTTTTTTTTTATGTTTTGGAAGTAGCAAACGAGAATGCAGCCCACCTGATGGTAAATGGCACTGCCGCTCATGGACATCTGTAATCAACCCCAGATAAGATCACAGTCCTACCTGAGGTCAGCCACAGGTGCGTTGCTACTCCTGAGGACTAAGTTGGAATGCCTCGAATAAGTATGTTTCCCTAACCACACCCTTCAAACCAGAACACAGCAGCGCTTAACACTGCTGTTATTAGGCAGAAACAGATGTGGCGGTGGTGCCGCCGGAGTCGAACCAAAGAGGGTTCACCACCTTTAAATCTTATATCTTCACTCGATTTGTTATATTGTGACATTCATGACACCTCAACATTGCCCAATGAATGATAGCGGTGACGCAAGACAATTAACGTCGACGTTGCATAAAGCGCCGCATCGTCCCGCATCGCATTGAATTGAATCCAAATCAAAGTCTAAGTCAAACTGAAAAATACTTCAAAGTAGATTCTTTACACAATTCTTTTTGAACGTCAATTATATTAATCTACCTCCACTTCGCAAGGTCTTGTTATAAAGAAGAATCGCTTCATAATCGCGTTCGCTGTAACCTGCCCACGTAGACTTATGCTTTTTACAGTAAAATTTAAGAGTACAAAGAAAATTTATTGTAGACCATAAAACAATTATAGACTACTCGTTTACATGCGAAGTTGGGAACAAAACACAGCCGGCATTAAAAATGCAATGTCTTTGATTCAAATTAGCAGTTCAGTCACACGCCTTTTACTGGGTCTAGACGTGAACTTTTATATAGGTTTTGATTGCGGCCGTTAGAAAGCTTGGCGTACGATCTTTGCGGATTGGGCCCTTGTCGTACTGTCGACGGAAAGCGAGAAGTTGAGCTAATGTTGAACGTTGACCAATTAATTTATTTTAAAAATTAAGTAAAAGCAACATTTTGGCAACTTCTTTGCTGTTTCTTATACTTCAACTTATACTTCTTTAGTTTCTGCTAAGTGCGTTTAATTTGTTCTGCACGTACTTAGTTCACGTAAAATTTAAGTCCATTTAATGGATATGGCTTACTTTACACTGAGGGAAGTCTGAGGTACTGTTCCACGCCTGTCTAATGCCATTCGATGGACGCATAAAATGTTTTTATAAGTGAAATAATACATCTATACAAATAATAGAAACGAACTATCTATTTAGATTTTTTACGTATACTATACAAGTCTTTTGTACAATTTTCACGGTCTTGCTATATAATTAGTAGAACTCCTTGTGGTTCGATCCCGAAAGCACCACATGCGTAACGACAAAGTTAGCATTGCTATTCATTTCGAGAGGCATTAAAACATATGAGTAAGAGATGTTCTAACTTAATCCTCAGGGATAACACGCATCTGTGCCAAACTTCATTTTTCCAATCCTCCTCCAGGACTTATCTTCTTTGGAGTTGATTACGGATGTCCAGGGGCGGCAGTGATCACAGGGAATTAATAAAGGATGTTGATGGATAGCAAGGATCATTGACCGTCAGTTGGCTTGTTCATTGGCTACTTCAATGAAATATATAGCTTGATATCTACTCGCTGGTAATACAACAAACGCTAGAAGCGCGAGCTTTGCCCGCACTAGCGTGTCGAAGTGGCTTTAGTAGTTAGGGACACTTTACGTCAGTTGGGTGACGTACACTTCACTCTTTATGAGAAGCCCTTAAGAGAAGCAGTTTAACTGTGAAGCGTGACAATTGTCGTGAACATGTCACATATGTATGAATTTAATTAAGAAACTTGGTATTTTTCATTTAATTTTTACTTAATATTAAACACAGATCTCTCTATGTAAAGATAAGCAACATCGGGCACGGTTGGCAGGATGGGTCACAGCAAGTAGTTTTTAATCCGAGCTTCTGTGATTCAGAGAGAACGTTCGTCGGAGGTCTTATTTACGTTGAACTCGGTAAAACGCCTATCCTACCTACCTTTTTCCAACTGTCTACGTGGAAACAGCATAGTGGAGTATGGCTTCCAATTATGAAGGTACTCATTGGATCGCAAAATTAAATTAGGTGATTAAGGGTATTTAGTACCATTTTTTCAGTTCCAATGATATTTTAGAGCTTCCATTTAAACTTTCAGTCCAATGTAAAATCTTGTATCTGGTTAAGTTTAGAACCCAGAAACACACGTAAAAATCTATGCTTTATTACTCATAATAACTAAATAATAATAAAAACTTGTAATTGTTTGTATAATATGCCTTAAACTGTCATAACTCGTACTAAAATTTTAAAGTTATACAGAAAAGAGTAACAGAGTGATAAAATTTCTCCCGTCACTTTTGTCCGTCCAGCAGCTTACAAAGATTTTGTCATGCGTAACGAAGTCAGTACAAATGTTCTTCCTATTTGAAAAGAGTGTAGTCAAGAATTCGAATGGGAACAGCGTACGAATACTGAATAGAATTGCACAAAACTTCGCCAATAGGTGCACTGGATAAATATTCAGCACAATACAAATACAATTTATGAATTTCTACAGAGTTTGACAATAAGAAAATGTATCGCGCATGTCGCTGTGGAGTTTGCTGTTAAATGTTGATGTTTAAAACATTTGTTTGCTTTTTATTTAGACTACGTTATTATAGTCAATGGTTTGAACTTGGCCATTCAAGCTACAGGCCCGAAATTACAAATATAGAAACGCAAGATTGGTAACAAACGTTATTTTAAATATAGGTATTAAAATTAATTATATCAGTGCTGAGGAAGTTAGCGCAATTGACCAACATTTGGTGGTAGGTAGAAAGAACTTTTTTATATTAAACTCCTACGGCACCTATTTTAGCCTACAGAGTTACGCTTATTGATGTCCGGTTTGCCATAATATGTTACATTGTCAAAAAATAATTCTATAATATAGAAGAAACTTCCTCGCATATTAATAAAATTATACTCCACTTAATAATTTCCTCTTAAATTGCTATTTACTATATATTTATTGCGATATATTGCGATAATATTTGTTAGTTAAAATTAATTAATGCGACCGAGGTTATCCGTGCTTTACAGAAGGACCTACTTTAGCGAATTTCCTGATCACCTACGGAAAATCCAATCAAATTGCACGTGTCGTCGCTGACAAGTTTTAATCGACGCGGTGTCGACGAGACATGACGTGGACAAAATGACTTCAATTGAAGTCGTTTCATCCACGTTTTTCACGTGATATGAAATGACGACAAATTGCTTACGACAATATGAGTTGACAAACTGACTGAAATCACTTTACTGTTAATTAAAACGCTCTTCCCTTCAAGCAACTGTCTGATAGGTTAAAGTACTATCAAGGTAGGAAATATTTAAAAAATCAATAAATTCTATATCTTTATATCGTACTAGCTATGCTCCGCGGTATCACCCGCATTGACATAATGAAACATGACATACATTGAAACATAAGTTCTAATGTACTTGATAGCAACTGACATTAACGCCGGTGACGACGGCAGCGCACGCATGAAGCGTGCGGGCTTATGAGCTCGGCGCGGAACCCTGATTTTTTTTCAAAAATCAAAGTAAACTAAATTTGCGTTATATCATTAGTTATCTGATAGTGAAAGTCCCGTCACAATCGGTCAGGCCATTTCAAAGATTACCCAGATCAAACAGACAGGCAAAAACTTTAATAATTGTAATTTACTTATAAGTGTTAAATTAAAAGTTTATATTTTGACATTACATAGACACACACACTTCAAGTTTATTTATTTTTATATAATAGGCAATAAGTGCCTTTATATAATTATTTATCCATCAAATAAATAAATCGAGTTGTATGCTTGTACGATACATGGCGATAAAACCGTTACTCTACGGTAATGTAGATACAATCAATGTGTCGAGTGTTTAAAAAAAAAATTAAAACACGTTTGCACGTTGCATCGATGCACGTTTTATGATTCTACAATTGTGAGCAACAGTTGTACAACAAGGGTGCTAACAAACGACCTACAGTATGTTAATATACGAGCGATACCCGTGTCGGCGAGCGTCGATGTCGACCGTAAGCGAGGCGACAGCGGCAGTCGGCGGCTATCGCTGACGACAGCCCGCCGCAATTTGTGACCTGCGGCGACGGTCGTTAGCTGTCGCCGTCCACTTTGCGATCGTGTTTTGTCAAATGTGCTGACTACTAGTTGAGAAAGTCTCATACACACTTCCTTGTTTAAAGAACACACGAAGCTTGGTCAGGTAACAGACATTAAACTACTTTGATGGCGCCATTGGGGATTTTAACACATCCGATACAGGTAATCAACTGAATCATAAATACAAAAGAAAAAAGGTAATACATTTATGTTTAAAAAAACAAGCTTTTCAAAGCCATTTTGTTTTTCGTATTATTATATTAATATTCAAATCAGCTCCATCGGTTGGGGCTAACTAGTTTAAAATTCAGTTGCACGATTTGTACGTGTAGGAGAGACATATATACTAACATGGAACGGTAACCAAAATCTGTTAAATATAAAAATAAGACTCACGAAATACTTAAGCAAAAATGAATTAAAGATATTATAATCAAAACAGAATTTTATCAAAATACATAAGTCCGGGATAAGTAGACAATGTTGGTAAGCCCGTAAACTGAGATACAAAACGTAACGGGCAACTAGCCAAAAGCGCAATTAGTAGTCGCTAATTACTTTAAAGTGACCAACTTATGTAAACACTATAATATTAAAAAATAATATCTTGTAAATATTAAGTACCTAACACATTTATGGAACTTTGTAACGTTATCCTTATCCTTAGTGTAGCTATATCATAGTTGGCGTGTTTGTTTTTTTTTAAATTATTGGTATAAAAATTAGTATATTTTGCCCTCGGCTTCGCTCACGTGGGCTTCGTATACCCAATGTTCATCTTAAGGCTTCATACTATCTCCATGTAAAATTTCATCAAAATGAACCCAGCGGCTTGATAAGCTTTATCAAATACAGAAATTTCTACAAAATGTAATTACAGTTCAATTATAATAAATAGTAACCATATACAACATTTACCAATTGCGACATTGTAAATAAATAAAAAAAAAATCAACCATAAAAAAAAATGTTTTATAGTGTTCCGTTAGAGTTGAAAAATGTGAGTCGACAAAGTATCTAAGAGGGTATTTTACTGTAGGTCTTTCATATTTCATCTTTCATCTTTTAACGTTTATCTTTTGCGATAGATTTTTATTTTTTAAATGTTATTTAGTAAAGTTGTTAAAAATTTCAGTTATAATATATGTGTATGTCTGTTACATTTTTTATAATTGCGAGTGAAACCGCGGACACAGCTATTATTAATTACATTTTGATTTTCTTATGTTTTATATCATTTATCGATTTAGGACTATCTAAGGAGAATTAATCCATCTATTGTTTGCGTTTTGCTGTCAAATTCTTTCAATTTTCTCTATGTTCATTGTCAGTGATAAAACAAACTGAAGCAAATGGCAGCGTGTAGTGACAAATAACAACAAACACCGGCAAATATTTAATACAATTTCAACTCAAAATCACAATACATGAGCGCCATTTACGACAATATCAGAACGTCCATTACAAAACGTGTAGCGAAAAGCATCTAGGCAAGCATATTAAAAACCTCTAAGAATGTAACACACAGACATAAATGCAAATTCTTAGCAACGTTCTGCAAAACTCATAAATCCACGGAAATGCAGCGGGGGAAACGCAACGAGGCTTCCGACGCTCTTACGAAATAGACGAGTTATACTTCTTGGACCGAGGAATACTTTTATTACATAACTGTTTACTGTTTACTCCTCTCGAACTTCATTCTCACGGCAGCTAATGACACGTGCACCATTTTTCAGAACTTAAAATTCAAAGATCCCTACGTATACGTCCACGTTCGTCACTGAGCGTTTGTGTATTCGTCTTTGTGTGTCCAAAACAATTACGATACAGAAAATATCCTAGTGTGAGTGTATTGTGTGTTATTGTATAACTTGTGAAAAAGTAAGGTTTTATGGTTTAATTAAGTTTCAAACGTATTTTGATATATTTTTGTTCAGTTATCTGGAAGCTGGTTCATTATGTGTATCTACATATTAAATCCCCCCCCCTGCCATACCACCGCCCGTCTCCTCCCCTCCTACCACCCCTCTCACTCTGAGAGGAGACCCGTGCCCAGCAGTGGGACAATAAAGGGTTGAAGACGAGACGAGACGACATATTAAGTATCTTAAGGCAGCATACAAGACATGTTGAAACATTATTTTTTCATGTGATAGTAAAACCCTGTACGTTTCGGCTCCGAAGGCACAACCGCCACGCTTATCATCATTATATAAATAGTTTTAATATATGTATGTATATATGTACTATTTTAGTACTAGTTCTTACGCAAGAAGCTCTGACTTAGTTCTCGAGAGCAGTAACGAATATGTATCCGACCTGGTAATTGTAATGCCTACAGAAATCTATAGTTGACATTAACTAATATCATAGTAATATCATGCAGTCTGCATGTATGTTTATTTCTTAATTTTCCTTTTTATTACGATAAGAACCGCCTACGCTTCAAACCGAAGTCTTAGGGGTTTTGTTATGGAATCGAATAGCATACCTGAGCACAAAGGAAGAAATGTAATACGCGTCGAATGCCGTATCTATGGCTATGGCAGACCATTGATTGGATGGGGTCTTTGTCGCCATGCTCCTCGAACAACAATAGAACTAATAAGCTTTATATTTATAGCGTCTGGACGCGTCCAACATCATATTTTCAATTATCTTACGACATGGTGCTGGCATTTTTTTAAATTACAAGAAAACGGCGTGTAGTACTGCAGTTTTAAACCCGGCTTGTTGAATGGCTAAATTCGTTTTGGACGTTTTTTTGACATTGATTTGAGTGAAATATATACGCTGTCTTGTTTTTATCATATGTATTGTTTGGTGACAATTTTTAATAGCCTAACTCCTCCTTTTCTGTGAATAGAACCAGAAGATTGGCAGCAGCATCTTCCAGTGTACCATCAACCCACTGAAGTCACCTAAACGCATAGGAGAAGCTATAGGCGAAAACTTCCATTAGGGTACTCTGATGACCAGCAAATGACTTCAAAAGCTTGATAGGGGGGATATTTTCATAGACTAGGAGCCCTACGAAAAATATTACTGCATATAAAATTAATCTCTTGAAAAATAATTATGTTTTATACTCTTGCTTCGATTGTTGGGTTATTATAATATTGTTCATTAATTTATGGCTGAAAGAGATAGGTTCTCATTTGGAATTATATTTTGTAAAATGTTAAAAATTACTAAAAGTCGGGATGTAATTAAAAAACGAACTAAGACTCATAGCTAAAGGAAGTCTATACGAATTTTGACTTAGTGCTGTTTACCGAATCGGCTAACTAAATATTTCGTTACGCTTCCGAGAATAGCAAAATTATATTTGAGGTTGATAAAGATTGCACATTCTTTTCTTAGGTTTTACGTTCACTACATTTTTGTACAAACACAAATCCAAGGATAATTCCTCTGAATCAGCAAGCGTAACTATACAAAGAGATTTAGAATACTGGCTTTAAATTAAATGAAAAATAATCCAACATTCCTTTGATCTACAATGTTTATGCAACTTAAATAAACCTGGATACACGGTTATATTGTAATTTTATTTTAATTGAAATAGTAAAGGAGAATGCGGTCCAGGTAGTTGTAATTGGTCACTGCCACCCACAGGGTTCAAGAGCTACCTGAGGTTACAGCAGAAGAATTACCCTTAACATTTAAGAACCAAGTGGCCGACGGTTGTCGACATGAATTGTCATTCGTGTATTTGTTCCTATTCTATTAGACTTAAAAATGGTAGAACCCTTTGTGGTCCGACTCGGGG
>DWNY01001451.1:0-12641 GCA_018250635.1 Telegonus apastus
CCTACAATGGTATTGTTGAAAATTAAGGTGCCATCATATACATCAATTTACCTACTTATTTTTTCGTCATAATCGTCTTTATGCCTGCCTGCCGCAACTATCTTTACGTTCCACAACGTGGTACTAGTAAGACTCGTGATGAATGGGGAAAGCCCTATAACAAGTTTAACGAATGCTATCCAATGATAACTTCGAAAAATGGAAGCGTGAATGTTATTGTACAAGTAGCAGTCACCCATCGATTTACCGACCGCGTCCGACGTTGCTTGAAGTTGCATATCGGTACAAATCTGTGCAATCCACAGGAATATGCTCGCTTCAGTCATATTAAGGCATCGTCCTCATATTGAGGAAAAAATTCTTACATTAAATTTCTTATGTGTAAGACTGAAATGTCAGGTGACTCTCCGTAGAGAGACTGAAAAATATTTCTCTTATGTATTTAAACGATTCTGCCTACAATAGTGAACCATAAAGTGTTCTATCATCTTTGATAGTTTATGTCTATTTATTACGCCTGAAAAGAGTCATGTGACAGACGGATAAACTGCGAAGGATTATTCATAGACTCCGGAACCTTAAAAATGTTACTAACATGAAGAAAAAAGGCATTGTCAAAATAAACCATATGAAAAATATTTAGAGAGTCAATTACTATAATTTTGTTAAATAGTGGTTATTATGAATGTTTATTGCTTACTCACGTTGTTGGGTAAATTTGCAAAAAAAATACACCTCGATTATTTGTACAAATTGTTTAATTACAAACTACCTAATTAGTCATTTCCAGCAGGTTAGGTTGCTAGGTTCTCTAATAACTGCAAAATATACGGAGACTTGCATAATAATGTTCTTCATTATGATTTCCTTTTCTGCTATTTGAGCGACCATGGAGGGAAGGAAGTGATTTTTATTAGCTGTGAGGTCAACGCTGTCTTCCTATGCTACATGCTACAATGCAACGCATCCAGAAATATCTTACTCATATCAAATTTATTCGTGAAACGATAAATGAGTTTTAAGAGAAAATTCCTCCGTATTATTTTCCTTTATTTAAACATATACAAATGGAATTTTTGGTCAGGCTTAAGGCAACCAGATGCAATCACTGCAATCGGGCGTACTTCATTTAAAATGTCAATCATGTTCGAAGTAAACTGTAAAGATATAATTGCAATTTCCGGGTTATGTTGCTACTAAAATATACCATCTATAAACAGATCAGTGTTAGTGTAAACACGGTTAAAACGTGGACACCTACATAAATATATTCAGTGCCGCGTATCACTTCCTACATTTAAAAGCGAAGTCAACGGCCAACATGTTTTCATTATGTCCTTTGTAGTGACAGAATTGGACTTAAATTGTGCAACGCAAATAATGAATTATTATTTTCGTCTCAGACGAGTTCTACTGTAAAGCTTTCTATAAAACAGTGCAGTACTTCATTAATGATAATTTCAGTTTTACTGTCTCGTTATAATTAAGCGATTTATATGAGTTAAATAGACAAATAGGTAATTGGCCCAAACTTTGTTATTCACCAAAATAATATGATGAAAAAAGTTTTTTTTAATAACGCTTTCTACACTCAAAGCCCCATACTAGAATTATTTCCTGTGTCGTGGATGCCATAAAAATACACGAAAACCTATACCCAGGACAGAAATCTAAATTCATCATTCAGATATCTATCTGGCCAGGGATCGAACCCGGAACTCACTGCGTGTCAGACGGGTATGGTTGACCGCTCCGCCTCATTTTTAACATTTTTTTATTTGAACTAAAAAGAAAATAATAATTTTATCCTAGGAAGTGAATAAAATTCATGTCATCATTTTTAATTATTATTTAAAATAAAAGCGTTTTGTTTTTAGTTAAAATAAAAGCTTGTAAAAATAAACCCTATTTTTAAGCCTATATTTTAGCAATTAACCCCTAGTAGAAACAAAAACTCGAGAAGATGAAAAATACCGAGGCGCGACTGTATAATCGAAGAGTTCTATCTACAGAAAGAATCAGCGTCTGAATACTTCTTATGAAATAAGCTTCAAACTTCTTGTTCCAGTATAAACAATATTTGCTTATGTTATACCACGGCATAAACACGTTAAGAAATCTGATTCAGTGAGTTAAAAACAGTATGCAAATGAACGTAGGCAACTAACACTCATTCGCTCACTACGCAATGTTTTGCAAAAGAAGTAGCATGAAATCCATGCGAGCGACTCATTCATAGTGTTCGAATATAAACGTGTACTAGTAGTAAACCAGTTTGATAAGCACATAATCCGTAACCGATTACCATATTGTTTCAACTGTGGTTTACTGCCTTAAAATACACGTTGACAAAAAGACAGTCTTATACTCAACCTAAATTCACGAGAACTTTTTTTTTTGCGGTGTTTCAATTGGGGTGAATTTCGCCAGAAAATGGAAACGTTTGCAAATTTTCACCGTTAATAAATCTAAGCGGAGTGATTAGCTAAATTGGCAGTTGGCGGTCACGGTGGGAGGCGATGCGCGACGACTACGAGAGGACGAAAGTGAAACGTGCGCGTGGTGTCGTGGTCGTTCAACTCGGCACGCGCCCGCTCAACCCGGCCGATCTCTTTGCTCGTGTTGTGCTTATGATTTCATTGCAATGAATGTGGGCTGGCCCGCTGCAAGCCGACACGATGTTGATTGCGCTAGCGTTTGATACTCTAATTTTTTTCACTAGGAAAGTTATAGTCGTCGCCGATGTGTATCGCGATTAATGTGTGGTTCGCGTATATGTATCGTATGTATGGTATATCTTAAACGAGCGTGAAGCAGAAGCTACGAGATGAAAATCAAGACAATATTAAATTTGTATTGTACAATATTTAGCCATTCTGCGTTCTACACCGCTACACATTTACAGTGGTTTCTTTTATTCTGTTGAGGATTATTGAAATGGTAATTATCATTTTTACTTGCGGAACAATTAAAACTGCGAACATCACGGACGATTTTCGTCGATCCATAACAATAATTTATTATGTAAATTTTAACCTTGAACTTCAATCTTGACGGTATGGAGATGCTTTTTCCTAAGTCATGATACTGGATTTTAAAAATATAATTTATTATTTTAGTTGATAAGCCGGTTTTCGACCTTTGTTTTACCTCACTTGGGTTTAATTTGTAAAACAATATCAGGTACATTGAATATCATTTGTATTGAATGTGTACGTACTTAAACCATTTGTTAAAAAAGAGGGTAACGAGACTTGTATTTTGTAGGATTTTTATTAATAAAGCAGGTCGAATGATAATTTTATTAGGAATATCATATTCTGATTAATATAAATCATGACATTTACTTCTAAAAATTATGCACAGATGCGTCACGTGTTCTTGAATAGATCAGAAGCACTTATTACTCACAACGTGACTATGTTTGTGCCATACAAGGATGAATTGCGCCGTTTTGTTCCTTGTCATTATTGTAATTTTCCTCGTTTAATGCACCAAAGTAACGCAATGCGACCGACACATAAGTGATTGATCGTAATGTTGATGTTGATATGTGGCCATGAGATGGCGTGATATTTTACAATATAACCGCGTAAACGAGGTAGCGAATTGCATGCCGGTGAAGACAGCGACGCAGACGGCTGACCACGCGTGTGGTGCAAAAATTGCGGCTAACAGCTAAATCACTGGCCTACTTTGTTACGCAATACTCATGATTTGAGCTAGGTCAAGAGAAAAGCGGTAATACCATATCCGTTCTGTTGGCTATTAACACGCCATAAAATAACGTAAATGGTCATTATATTCATTGCAAAGTTAATTAGGTAGTGGCAGTTGTAGTTCGTGGTTAAAGTTTCTCATTTAATATATTAATGTTAGCGGGAACAGCTTGAATAATTGTACCCCCACTACTCATTACAAACAAAACTGTATATAGAAATTTTGCGTCACAGTTCGTAAATACTGACTTATGATTTTGTAACGTGTTTATTTTGTCTATTCAATACATATTTTACTTTTTATTTCATAACGAAAACGAACATTTAACAGGCATTGGAGTAAGTTGCTATTGAAAACATAATGTTTGCCGGCCGGTTGAGTAATTTCTATTCGTAACGATTCACCAGCATCGTTTATTTTCATTAGCGTTTTTCCTGTCGAGCCGCGTATGCAGTGTTATATAAGTTTGTTCATATGGGCGTAATAGAAGCTGCAGTAGTCACGACATGTGACACGGTCCGCCGCCGCTCGTTAGTTCCAAGCCATCGGCAGGAGAATGAGAGTGAATCACCCCAGCCACTCCCACACCTCTCACCAATCCACACCCACTTGTATATATTGAACAGTTCAGTTCTGTTTCGAATGGAATTACAATTAACGAATTAAGTAAACTAAATATATGCACATAACAAAAAAAGTTATATAAACGAGTGAACGAGTATTCTTTCCTTACTAATTATAACATTTTAAAATATATAAGCATATTTAAAAAAATCGCCCAATGCAAAGATGTGGTTCGTGACAACAAAATATGCACAATCTTGTTTTCATTGCAGAATAATTGTAAATATGCTAGACACGTCGTACGTATTTCGTAATCGGTTAGTCGTTTACACTAATTTACAATAAATCCACACACACTGATACGTAACAGTTGTCGATTTTATCGATGTCGTAATTGTTGCCTACTCTTTTCAACTAGTTTTAAGTATTTTATTTTGAACCAAGCAATTTGCGTACGGCTTTTAGGGCAGCGCACCTTCGTGAACTTTAGAGTAGGTAACCTAATTCTTTCGACGCAAATTATATTTTTGGGGTATGATTCTTCTTGTTTTAATAACATTACCTACTCCATAGTTTCGTCAGGATGGCCAATAAAACAGGATAGCCAATTATTCAATTGATCCATTTTTAACGTCTACAAACTACCGCGGCCTCGGAAAGTATATTATTCGTATACTATTCGTATTACTATATATTCGTATTAACATTATTAAAAGAAACACCAAATGATAAAAATTACATAATCCATACACCTATCGATATAATAAAATCGAATAGCGTAACGCCGTGTTCAGACATTGTTACCGAACTGTCTTTTATTATAGGGAGAAGGTGGTAACATAACCCCGCAGATAATATGGCCCCCTTAAATATTTATTTATTGAATCACGCTGTCTAGTCACACTTCTTAAATTCATTAGATACCCAGTCATATCTTGGCAAATAACTAAGAACAACATGTATTACATGTGTATTCAAATCAAATTAAAATTATGGGGAACATTCTCCTCTACATTCTAACCCACCTTTTATACGAAAAACTCAATACAAGAGGTATCTGCTAATTATATTGATGCAATATTAATAATTATTCACTATTTTAGGGTAAAATAATTGTGTTACATTCACATTTTAGTCCTATTAATTATAGCTATCATGTGATGCCATTGATTTGTTTGTCTAAGTAAAATTTCATGTAGTTTTTCCTTGTTCGCAGATGATGAGGTGTACTTAAAAGTAGATGTCATCTGCGATGAATTCGGACGTACATCGTCACCAGGCGCATCCGCCTCTTGCACAGGTTTGTACTTATGTACAGTATAATATATTTATAGGTATCTATAATGGTATACCGATATAAATTATCACACCAAAGCAAGTGAAGACACGAAAGCGTAGTATCAAGAACTTTTTGGTTGTGAACGTATCAAGTAAAATATAAAACACCTATAAACTTTTACTTATCTTAGTAATTTTATTGGATGTAGAGTTTTGTTGTGTCCTACGCGAAAACGGGAAAACGCTTGTTTACCTATAAAAAGTAACAAAGCGAGAATTGGCCCCAGCCAATGATCGCTTTGTTACAAAAAATAAGAAAAATTCACTACGTGCAAACATTTCCTGCAAAAATCTTTGCAAGACCCTTACAGAAGCACCTACTTGTACTATTTGTGAAGAATCTCATTCACGTTTAAAATTTTACTTTAAAATTTATTTGCGAAGAGGGAGAAGGCTATTTCCGCAATGTACGTACCGGTTAAGATCAAAGTTGTCAAGTTATTAATAACCATATGCAAAAACAACCCAACATATAACTGTCTGCTAAACGTCGACATTTAGTTCGATACATACAATTATTAGACATCCAATACCGACATATCTTATAAATATTAACGGAATATGTTTCAATAAATCTTTTCTGTTTAATGAATAGTCCATTGACTGTCAAGTATTAATATGTATAAAAAAATACTTTTTCTCATATAATTTTATCAACTTAATACTTTAAAGCCGCCATTCCACTCATCGGCTCGATCAGTCTCTTTCAACATTTTCGGGTGCCTTTATCTTTGTTACAAAATACTTACCAGTTACCTACGCGTCCTACGGTGGAGTTCGCTCGCAGATGCGTTGCCGCCCCAGTGGGCTAAAATTGGTGTCTCCTAACTAATTTTGATGTCTCTTATGAGTGTCTTTCTTTTAGTACACTTCGGGGTTATGGAAGGTTCTACTACATTCAAAATTAAATAAGGCTCTTCAAGAAAAAAATAAAACCGTCCGTTTTGTAGCACGGCGTGCACGCGGGCGCGCAGGGCGTGGATCCGTGCGGCTGGTATTACTCTGCACTATGCCTTTTGCTCGCTTATTGGCCCATTAGAAGTGTTTTTTATCATCCTCTAATTGATATTTATTTCCACTGCTAGTTCACTGGTCTCCTTTCGAAATTAGCAGGGTTTAGATGGTTGGGTACACGCCTATGAAAACTTTTTTCTTTAGAAACTCTTAGGCATGTAGATATCCGCGATGTTTCGATTCACCATTGAAACATGTGATAAATAAAAAAATTATTATATAGCACATAGTTTCGAATAAATCAGAGGTCCTTGGACTTGGTCTTATCCCCGACGTCAGATCTGGAAATTCTAAACTGCCAGTACCTACTATATACGAATATGTAGTTTTACAGTGTTTAACGCAGACGAAGGTATGGAAATATTCTTCTTAAGCGCCTGTTCATAGACATGTAATACGGTCCACTTCACTGCACTTATTCCTTCTAGCTCTTTAGTAAATCCTCCGTGCACTATTCGAGTACTGGAGTACTGTTTCTATCTGAAAAGTTTCTATCTACTTTACAGCATTATAGCATAGGATCTATCTTCTTTAGATCTGAGCTTAATAGTAGCTAGTTACTTTCCACAGTTACATTAAACGAAGCACCGCTCTTAGGCTTTAATGACATTTTAGGATCAGATTATTTTTTATTTATAAAGTTGTGCAATGTTAGAATTAATATACTTTTCCTGTGTTTACCTCCTAATATTTAAACCGAAATCTATCTGAAAACCTGCCCAGAGACTCCGGACATCTTAAAAACTAGGGCAAATCCCCATCTTAGATAATATAAAGAGCTTCTTTAAGTATGGTTCCACTGACGTTGTGGGATGTTTATTGCGCCTCTACCAAGTTTTTAGAATGTTATATATTCGATGCTTTATAGTTTTGACATAGTTTCGTCTTCTATAGGCGCCTCTTTGTATGGTGGGGTGTTGTCATCGTTAAAAAAAATTGAATGACTTCGGTTTGCTCCTATTTAGAAAATGCATTTTGTCAGTTATGTAATTATGTAACACGTAACAATTACATACTTTAAATTTGAAAGGTAGTTTATATTCAAGGGCTGGCTGTAACGATTGATCATGAATATATTCCCTCTTGAAAATATGGAATAGTTAATGGTCATTATCGAGAGATCATCAGTATTCTAAACATTTTTTTTTAGCCGTCCGAAGTACTTTTGCGGGTTTCTTTATGCAGTTATCTTTCACTTTTGAAGCGTGTGATTGTTTATTAATTTGTAATACCCATACAATTTGTCCCTTAACCTGTAATCTTCTATATATTACTACGTGAAGCGAAAATTTGCGGAACCGTTTTTCGAATTCAGCGTGCACGTAGTAGTATGAAATTAGGTATACGCGAAAGTTCATGTAGAGAAGAAGCGAGACGGGATTTATGTATAATAACCGTTACAAATATATTAAATTGAACAAAATAAAGCATTCATTGTTTACATTACGCAACGAAGAAAAAACATATAAGGTGTTAATTTCTGTTAATATAATTATGAGTTTTTATTTGGTTTATTTCTAATTTCGACCATTGCAACGGGTCCACTAATGTCGTTTACACCACTAGGCTGTAACTACTCTAAATAATTTTAGGCATTAATAAATAGTTTATGGTACATTGCTTTTTAGTCTGGTGGCGGAGTGAGTGGGAATTCTGGTCTTCATGCCCCACTATCACCAACCGCATTGCAAAACTCTGTGACACACAACGTAAGTTTTCTTTAAACTATTTATCTATGTATAATTTAATTATTACACATTATGGACATAATTACTCAATAATTTAAACAATACATTTTCATGATATCGTGTAAAGTGGACCTCAATATATTACATGTATGTATTGATAACAACCACATTGACGTAAGATGTTATGCTTCTATCGGGGGCTTAGAATATTCTTTGGAATTCTTGAAATACCTATATATGCAACGAGTCCTGAATCTTATTCTGCTAAAATAAAGACATAATTAAAGGGTTTACTGGTAATGAATACCAGGGGTCATAATTCTGGATTATTTTTACTGTGCTAATAACCTAATTAGGATTAATTAAGATTCTTGTACACAGAACTAGAGAGGAGTAAGTTAGTAGCTTAGAACGTTTAAACTAACTAAGCACCATAGGATGTAAAAAAGTAAAACTGTACTTTTCTAATTTGAGATACCTAAGCTACATAGCTGCACTTGTAATATTTCATCGTGCTGATATTTCCACTATGTTCTCGTCTAATGACAGTGAATGTCGAATGTATTTTACCATGAACGGTTACACAATTAGACATTCATTAAAATTACCAAATTGCCCTCAATCAAGATTAGAACGTTTGTTACAGCTAAAACTTACATTCCCTACACCCTATTTAAACTTTTGGAAATTAAATACAACAAGCAGTACTTAACATTTCTTAACAGGGATGTTTGATTCAGTGTCAATGAATTATAATTATGTAGAGAAAAAGAAAATGATTTTCACTAGTGTGTCAATCAACAGAACGTGAACGTGATGTCGTCTTCGGTGCGAGCGGCCGCGGCCGCCGGCCCCGCCCCCGCCGCCATGCACACCTCGCAGACTACGTCCGGTATGAAAATGTTCAATTAATCATACTAAATTATACTAAATGATTGTGTAAGTATTGGTTGTTGTTATATTGTCCATTGCGCTTGTACTCACTAGCAGATTTAACACTTCTTCAACAATTAAAAAACGATATTTTTATCCAACAAGGTATCCATATTGGAGTGAGGTTTTGTGTTTATTTAAATTATACCAGTTTACGCACCAAAAATTTAAAAAAAAAAACGTGTGAGTCTCCTAACTATTTTTAAATATAGTTATCTTCTAACTATACTTACTTTCTTAATAAAATAAATAGTTAAAAAAAAACAAAGAATACCCATTAATTTTATTTCGATTATAATTTACTATTTGGTCCTGCTATACCACATTATTTTGATTTTAATACTCTTCTTGTTATGTTTGGTTATTTTGTAAACTATTTCGCGACAAGAATACACCAGTTTGTTTTTTTTATTTACCTATCTAAGGAAACTGCTTTTTAAAATGCATATCTACCTTCGGTATATTAACTGTTGAAATTCATTCAGCCATTAAAACGATCCTTACTAATAAAGAAATATATATACAAGATAACCTTTTCTTGACAGTCGGGTAAAAATACTCTAATTATAATAAAAGGTATTACACATAACAATCTTCTACAGCGTATATGAAAAGAAAATCTCATATTATTATCATCCAAATTTGGTTCACACATTAATTTAATTCAATACAGGCAAGCTCCAAAGTCCATAAATGGACATAAAATTATTTTTGATTTATACAACAAAATCGGGTTCTTCCTCATTGACGCCTGTTTCGTGAAAACTAACAAATCGCTTTTCAGAGTAACGCATTTCAAATGAGTAACACTTCAGCAAAATATATATTAACTATCGTTTTACGTAAAACGAGACCCAACTGAAGTACGTAAAAACTATTCGTTATTTAACTTCGAAAGAACCTCCTAATGAAAGTTATTACGTTTTGACATATACATATTCATTAGGTAAAACATACGTTGATTTTGGAATATAGAGACGGTTTGTTAAAATATTTCGTTTCAATACATAATAGTTTATATAGCTCAGGAAGGTCTCATATTGAGTCTGAACATCTGTTTTCCTAATAAATTATTATTGATCTGAACAGATATTACAATTAAATCATAATACATTACACATATGTATATGAAAATCATATTCCCCTGAGTGGTCCGATATTGACGTGGACAATCTTTTTTTATTTTTATTATCCTTTCCGCTGTATTATAATTGTTAAATAAAGTGAACAAAGATAATATTCGGTGAAGTGTTTATTTATTTATGTCGATGTAGGTGATAGCCATTTGATCCAAGTCCTAGAATCAATAACTCATGCTATTCAGGTCATTAGGGTACATTCAATCGCCGATGGGTATAAGTGTAATTGCTTTGTTTTGTTTCTTTATCTCGTCCTTATCGCGTTCTAACCGTGTCAGGCGTCATTCAGTTCACACAGTTCGGCTATTCGCGCCTTGCAAATAGCCTTATGAGCCTAACATTTCTACAATTATTTATTTACATATCTTAACATTTTTCCATTCTAACACGTTTACTTATTTAATGAAATGAAGTTTAATAAACTTGATGACGTGTAAATTTTATAAATACAATAAAAATAGTGTAAAGGTAATTAGGGTAATTTAACATTAACTCTATAGGCTGTAAGAGATGTGCTCAAAGCATACATTACATTTATTATTAAGTATTGCAGTTTTGTAGTTTTGTCCATACCAATCTACCTATATAGTATTTCCTTTGTCAATGTCAAGTTAAAAGCTTACGAAGTTTGCGATGGTTTTATACTTATCACAATTTTTCACAATCATATTATGTGATTAATATAAATCCTGTTGGAAGTACATCCACACAAATCAATAAAGTTGATGTGTCTGTTTGTAATGTACTTAAATATAACAACTTTTTGCTAAATGCATATAAAGGTATACGTGGTAGCTATAACAAAAATATAATTATATTTTTTTTTCTTTTTTTGGCTGAGGTAATCTTCTAAACTGCTGGAAAGATTTTGACGGTATTTTCAATGGAAGATAGCTGAAGATCCAAGGCGTAACTTAGACTATTGCTTTTATTAGATATTCAAGTATGCCTTTTTACTTCTTAACTTAACTTCCCATGCCTATGTATGGGAAAATCACCTTCCCTCTCTAAAGACTTCTCACCTGCGTGCCACTGCACGTATGGAACATTTCATTCGACTAATCTCCAATGTTATGCGAAAACAACGATATAAATGTATCATAGAGAGAACGCGCTAAAAACGTTCGACATGGCGACCCTTTAAAACAAATAAAGATATAAAAATGTTATAATCAAAAGATTGTTCTCTATGCAGACGAAGACACAGGCAAAATCTAGTGAAACTTAATCCTGACGTAATATAGCGTGCGTCACGTTACTGTAATGTAATCTCAGACTTACCACAAATGTGGTCTATTGCCTTGCAATTATTGAAAAGATGGGTTTCAGTCATGATATGACATGACGTGACATTAAAATAATCTCTTTAAATTACCCTACTTTTCTGGAAACTCCATATAATGTATGTGTGCATTTTAAATTCATCAGTATATTGTGGACAGTCCGAATACAATGTGTTACGTTTGTGGTAAGACTGAAAAGCTTTACATACACACGTTTTTGAGACTCTATCTATTTAAATTGTAAAGTGTTGTTAAAATAAAGGAGTATAAAATACTGAATTTTTAATGAATAAATACAGGCTAATAATATTTTGTTAGTGCCGTACTTACCTTATTAGTCAATCGTTCTTTATGTGCCTTATATAAAATTTAATAATTATACATTAATATTTTATATTCATGTATGTATTTTAGGGCCTTTACACAAAGTTGTATATTGTCAAGTTATAATAGTTCATAGCAGGCGAAGACAACACATATTATTATATTATATCCATATTAGACGAAAGTGTGATAATTGCTTAAAATTTCATCGGGATGTTGTACTGTAATTAGCATATATGCTTAACATTGTATTGTTTGATTACAGTGATACCTAAGGGCCCTAGTGACGTGCTGGTTAACTCGTCCAGCCAGAATCCTCCCCCTGCTGGCAACAGGCTTGTCAATATGACTCAATGGCCGTAAGTACTTTTAATATAAATATTACAATTATAAAATAGTATGTATATCTGTATAAAATAAGAATGTAACTCGCGCTCGCTGGCTGTGTGTTTAAAATTACTCACCGCCACAACAACGGGCATGAATTCATAGAAATTCATAGATATATTCATAGTACGAATCTTAACTTAACATTTAGGCTTTACTTCATCAAAATCGATACACTCTATCAAAAGTTATTACAATTTAAAATCAGAAGTAACTTTTCTTACGTCGAATTACGTACGCGAATAGTTCTA
>DWNY01001452.1:0-12637 GCA_018250635.1 Telegonus apastus
GAACACAATTGGTCAACGTCAATGTATATAGCATTAATGAACCTAACAAAATGTTGTCCAAACGTATTAGACACACATTATCTTCACTCGAATTGTCAGAGGCATCGCAAATCGAAACACATTCATCACTGTCGACATTACATGACCACTTGATTAGCGCGCCGCCTCTAAACAAAGTGTAAGTGAAATTTGTACGAGCATTTCTTAAAACAAAGTAACTGACTAACAGATGCACTTTTATTTACTTAACCTTGTGTAGCCGTCATGACAAAGCACTGGGATGATTTAGCACAAAGGTTCTGAAAAATCAAGCGAAAATTAATATTGTATAATTAAAATTTGTTAAGTAAAGAAGTGAAAATATTTGTTAAAAATGGCAGCAGAATTGATTTAATTTACAGAACAAAACGGACTGTCGTTTTGTTATTATTAAAATTATTTTATAATAAAGAAAACGAGATAAGTTTTACATTGATCCGAGGCATTTCAACTTAGTTTTCAGGGGTAGCAGCGCATGCGCTCAGGTGTGACTACTCTTATCTGATGTTGATTACAGATGTCCATGGGCGGCAGCGGTCACTTACCATCAGGTGGACTGCATGCTCGTTTGATACTTCCAAGCTATAAAAAAATGTGTCTCTCTATGTGGCTTCCCCGGGGAAATGGTGGTGGTGCTTCAAGCACAGATGGTTTTTCGGAATAACCAAAATTCTAGAAGATATTTACATAATAGACTTCAAAAGAGTAACATATAGATAAAATTATACGAATTGCAGGGAAAATGAGAGTTGGAGTAATATTATGAAGTCAAATACAAAAAACTACGCATATCTAAATATATTGCGCAAAATATTATCAAACAAGATAGACCAAACTGAAACGTATGTATTTGATCTTAGAAATAGCAGAACTGAGTTTTACGAGACTAGTCGGAAGTTCGGAAATAAAATGGGAACAGAGAAGAAAAAAATATTGTTATGATCGTGATTTATTAACATATACCATATTATACCGGAATCCAGATAAATACTAGTCTGAATCAAAAACAGATTATGGTATTGTACAGCAACGTTGAAATCTTTGCCTTTTACTGCGCATTTAATTAATAAATATGATAAATATTTATAGCGTTATGTATTTTATTAGATTTTATAAATTCATAATAATTAATTACAGTGCGTTAAGGAGATATTTAATTAAAAGAAATACATAAATGTCTAATCAATTTAACATAATTGGATCAGTGTTACCTTTATTGAATTAGATCGGCGTACAGATAGCTCTTAATAATTACATTACCATTTTTGTTTAGATTTATAGCTACAAAAATGCAATTAATTGTTAATTACAGGACGAGCTTATCGAGTTACCCTAATGACCTAACGATTATTGGGTTACGGAGAATATGTTAAGGTGGATACTGACAGTGGGTAATGAATTATAAGGGAATATTACATTACATTACAATCTAGCTTATAACACTGACGGACGTACTTGGGTAGTGAATAATTATGTTACATGCTATTTCTGTTACAAAATACTTTGTGCTGTAATGCTTATGTCTAAACTAAATATTGTCTAAACTAAATATTACATTGTACAGTTAGTCAGTCACAGCAAATATAATTTTTGCTAACTTTGTTAAGCGTAAGATTCTTAGGTATTAGATATCGTTCAATGTAAACCCCTAATATAAATAGTAAAATTTAAACGTTTTCATTTACAACTTTAAATTATCTCAGTTGACTGAAATTTACAATAAATTGTTTACTGAAGAGCATTCATTCATTAGTACTAAGGCCGTTTAAATCATAATCATCTCTGTGGCGCCGCCGAAGCCGACTAAAAATAGGGCCGGATGAAAGTCATTAACCGTGATGTAAATTTTACAATGGGAGTACGTACCTACGCCACAGCATAGGTACACGTTATGCTGAGATAACAGTTTATAGCCGTTTTAACCTACATTCCTCTGACTCACAAACGCACTACATATCGGAATTTCGAAAATTCAGTTTACGTTTCTTCAAATGTCCATTAAGAAATGACGGCTTTAACTCGGTAGCCCAAATGCGTTCCCATTTGGACGGCTACATCCCTGCGTAGATATAACCTCGTAAACATTTGCGGGAATGTGATTCTGCTATACCTACATTAACACCGAATTTAATTCGCATCTTTTAGCGCTTCAAGCGACATAAATCAAATTTTCCAGCCCCGTTTAATCCATAGGTATTAAATTCTCTATCAAAAATTGTGGATCCGAACGACCACAGTATTAATTGATACAAAAATTGTACATTTCGCTTTTAATCTATCGACCACTTTATTGTATACGAACAGCATTCACCAGTAGGCCACGATTGATGTGGCTCCTACTTAATGGATATTTGTTTAGATAAAACACAAATAAATTAAATTGGTCAGCAATAAATAGAGACACACTTGACCGATGACCGCTAGACGGTGGGCGGCGCGACGTAGGCGGGGCATCTTCTAATTATCGTTCGATAATAATCAAAGGGTCAACAACTTTGTAATATCCCTGGAACAGACCACAACTTTGACTATTTTGAAACGACTATGAGGTAATAAATTTAAATGTTCCCTTTGAAACGGCTGACGAATGCCTGACAGTCCGAATTTTGTATGTATCTTTGCCAGGAGCTCGTTAAAATATCTACACCTGAACAAACTGTAGAATCTAGAAACCGTAGCTCGCCGTCACAGCCAATAAGATTGACGTCAATAAAAGCAAACAAGTGAATGTTTACGTGCAACATTGGACTTGAGACATCGCAAATTCGATAGCCGCGAGTATTCTGAGAGATAGAGACGACCGGGTGCAGCCGGAGAGGAGCTGACAGATACTTCCGGACGGACCGTGTGACGCCGTCACTGACGACGTGACGCACCGTCACCACTAAATATACCTGAGTGACAATGAGACACCCCGCCGCCGACCGAAAACATCTGAAACTGAAAGTGCGGGAGTGCGGCCTCGCCTGCTCGTCTCAGCCTTAATAAAAGGTGGTTCAACAACCGCGCCCCGAACTATGGTGACGTGTTACCTAGATATACGCGGCATGTGGTTTAATATCTGCCGAGATCGAAATAAATCGCTAGGATTATTGCCAAGTGAAAATCATTATAATATATTGGACGCGTGGAATTCACTTTGACAATATTTTGACAGCGTACGGTCTGGAGGATTTAGCGGCGTTCGCGTCGGAGCGCGGCATTTTTTATGTTTTTATTTTGAGCGCACGCGATTGGTAACATACCAATATCTATTTGTAAGGATCTATTTCAATGCATTTTATTATATTTGGAAGTAAGTTTAGCTATTCCTGAGCGTGTGCATCATTGTTTATTTACGGACATTGTGGGCCGGAATGCTACGCGATTGATTTCAAGCGTAGTGACGTGGTCAAGTCATATACTCGCTAATTACGTGGGAGTCGACACGAGCGCAATTAGCACTGCGCAAATCTGCTTGCATAATGAAGGCGTATTGTCTCTGCCCAACAAACGTATCTGACACAATGCAACGTAATATGGTTCATTCGAACTAAACACGTCCAATAAAAGTAACTATGAAGGAATGATGTACAGTATTGTTACATATTGCAAACAATTTGTACACTATTATATATTACCTCTTAGTTATCATTAGAATGTGGTATACAACGATTATATACAAAGCAATTTGCGTTCGGACACTTGAAAGTCACATGATTTTATTGTCACATGCAGCTAGTCAAGTACTGTTGAATTTAAAACTACTGTAGTCTAGACAGACTATTTAAATTTCATAATAAATATTTTCCGACTTACAGCATACTATTTCGTTGCTATAATAAATTGTATGCATTTTATATACTGCTGTAAATGTTGGCAGGCATTTCAGTTAAACGAACAAAAACATTTTGATATGAAATTATTATTAATGTGGATATACCTAGTTAAAATGGACGGAATGCAAACACATCCATTATCGATAGTGGGCAGTCTGCGGCGTTAAGTGTTAGACGGGATGATGTATGGGACTCCGCACATCCCAACTTTTGTAGTAACACACACGATCGTTTTGTAAACAAACTACAAGCAATACTTTTTTCTTTTTATTTTCATAATCTCCGTTGTCAGATAACATACAATGATTTGAATTATCTTTACTATTGTAGACATTTTTACTAACACTGAAGTTTAAAAGTAAATCGCAAATTTAACTCATCTTTCGTCTATATTCTTTCTCCTTCATTTAATTAACATTTGTTACCAGTTACATATGAATGTGATTGCAAATATAGTGTTTTTATAAACGACATTTTTGTGTGAATATATAGCAGTATAAACAAACATAAATTTTCATAAAAATATTTATAAATTTACCGAAGTTGACAGTTATAGGGAATGCACTGGCTACGTCTACGCTTCGGGAAGAAGTTTATATGCGTACATCGTTTAACGTTATTCCGTAATGATATAAGATTTTATCACGATTAATTGCTTAAAAGCTATGTTGTTGGTGTCTCTATGTTGGTAGGGCTTCTAGGCGACAAACGGTTGCGCATGCGCACTGGATGCGAGAGAAACGGGCGCCACAGCTACCATCTAAGGAGCGCAACTGTATAACCGGAACATGCACCCTCCTATTTAGAAATAATCAATTCGTGTTTTCGACTCTACCTCGCAACAGTCACTATCAAGCATCGGTCAAACACTTGAGGGTTTAACATGCATGTATTATAAACTTTTATGAAAATTAAGACGCCAGTTATAGGTTAAGTAGTTAATATATTCTAGACTTTAGTATTGTAAAGGAGGAATTTGTTTCAATATTTTGCCTACTGGTAGGTAAAGGTTACGTGAAAAGTACGGAACGTTATGTAGATATAACATTATTTAGACCAATAAAGCCTGGTAACATTAAGTATGGTTAAGTTATATTAGGTTAGTAACAAACCCTTTAACATCGTCTCGATACCGTATAAAAAGTAAACTAACTATATTTTACATAATACATACTTTTTCAGGTGCACACTTCAGCTGGTTATAACATATATTTCTTAAATCCTTACAAAACATCACTTAAGTGCAAATCTTATATTCTTATTGTAAATCAAAGCCCCCAAAAGCTGTCTGACCCATTTACTGAAAATTGACAAAACGTATTTTTGTTTACGATTTTTACTAAAAAATAGTGCTATTCTTGAGGAAGGTCAATAGTATATTACGTTTTTATGTAAATCGACTAAAATATAACGATTACTGTTGAAGATGTTGCCTGGTTGTGAAAATCTCACCTGCTGGGAATTTTACGCACGTGCGCCGCGTAAACCAGCAGTCTACAAAAATACTGTTTGACCGGGCTAATCTCAGGACCGCCTAAACCGATTTTGATGGATTTTTCACCTGAAGATAGAGTAGGGTTGTGGGGCAAATATAGACCACTTTTTATGCTACAATTGTCGAGTGATCGGAATTTACGCGGAATTTTTTTGTGACTTTGTTTTCCACGTGGGCGAAGCCGCGGGTACAGCTAGTTTTTAGATAAAACCGTGAAGCACAGCTATTAGACTAATGAAAGAAAGTACAGTTTTTATCAAACGGCCCGATATTACGACCACTCCACAGCACTAAAACTGAATATGTATAACTAACATTAGGAGTCCATTTGCCTACTTCGCCTGTTTCTTGATGATAAATGATTGTTGTATGGAAACCCATACATTTCAAATTCATTACCGACTAATGGCGAGTGGCACTAGCTATGTATTTCCACGTTGATAATTGCTAAAGGACATTTGACTTGGTCTTGAAATATGGATGTCATTACGTCAGGCCTGTGGTAGTAATGTCCCTAGATAGGCGGTACATACGACCCAGCTGCGGTCATCGCTCCCTCATTACGGCTCAAATGCCTAGTTTACACATTGCAGTACGCTATCCGTCCGTCACGGTCAAAATTCACGTAATTATCGCAATAATTTCATTATTTATATAAGATTAACGTAATAAGTCATTCAGTATAATGCATACATTTAACGATAGTCTTGTCAGATGACTGCACATTCACAATTTGAATTTTGACTCCGGCTCACTATTTCTGGGTTATAACAGCTGTGTTGCGCTCTGCTCATATTCTGGTTGTAAGACATACTTGTCCGAGGTGTTCCAACTTCGTTCTTAAGGGTAGCTACGTGCTTGTGACGAACCTACGTTAGGACACTAATCTTAACTTGGTTTGACAGATGGCCGTTGGTGGCACTGCCAACTTACTATCAGACAGACTGCATACTCGTTTGCTACCTCATTATAACAAAAAAAGAACCCAGATAGGACTACAATCCTAGTGATGCATATGTTCATGGACAGTATTGACCACTTACTGTCATATGGACCGTCTTCGTCTTCTACATCAATTTTGTATAAAAACTTTTCTAATATGGTAAACATATATGTATGCATGAGACCTAGCAATGAATCCGTAACCGGCTTAAGATGAGTCCTGTCCTATTTTGGATTGGTTCTTCAATTCATACAAGAAGTACGCTCTTTGTAACACGTTTCCTTATGAAATCAAATAGTTTTTTATTAGTGTTGAAAGGATTGAATAGTGGTCGGAAATAGCATCCATCAAAAGAACGCTTTGGTCCATAGATCTGCAATATAATGGACTTATATTAACAGGACTTTAATTTTAACGAAAAAATCTTTTTTTTTATGTTATGGAAGTAGCAAGCGAGCATGCGTTCCACCTGTTGGTGAGTGGCCACTGCCGCCCATGGACATCTGCAATCAACTCCAGGATAAGATCACAGTCCTACCTGAGGTCGGCTGCAGATGCGTTGCTACCCCTGAGGTCTTAAACGGAACGCCTCGCATAAGTATGTCTCCCTCACCACACCCTTCAGATCGGAAAACAGCAGCGCTTAACACTGCTGATGTAAGGCAGAAATAGGTGTGGCGGAGGTGCTGCTGAGTCGAACCACTAAGGATCCATCACCATTACATATTTGATAAATAGATACATTTTTGACAGATTTATATAGGTAGAAGTTGCTTTTAAAATTAACGTGGTAAGAATCATCTCCGTAATAATCCCTTTTTGACGCGAAAATTGCATTTATACTTTATGTAATGCCATCTGATTCTGATTTTGAGGAAAAAGTGCTGGTATCTATTCAATGTATGCCTTCTAAGATAATAAAAAACACGTGACATTACTTTACATTGTTACTTGACATTAGCATCCGAGCGAAGATCGGAAGCCCAGCTAATACTAATAATAACGATTTCTACATTCAAGGCCTCACGACAGACACAGACAAAAGCGGATGCACAAACACCCAGACCCAGAACAGAAATCTAAATTCATCATTCAAATACATGATTGGCCGGAATTGGATACGGAACCCACTGCGCGTCAGAACGGTATGGTGACCATTCTGTCATTCTAGTAATAAATAATTACCGGCTCTTTACTACCCCACTGTTGGACAAAGTTGTTATTTCAAATTATATATACTTAAAGTAACAGTATATCCCACTAGACCAGGGTTTCCCAAACTTTACGTCGGGAGGCCTGGGGTGTCGCAGAAGTCATGTTCAGTAAATCAAATTGATCGAAATCATAAATTCCATTGCTTTTTTACGTTTTCTAATGAATACTTATTTAGTTTAGGTATATAATATTTTTTGGTATTTTCTATGAAATAAAATAAATTGAAAGTCTGAAAATATAAACCTGTAAACAGAATCGCGATGTTTCAAATTGCCGCGAACTTTTTGTATTAACTTTTGGCACCTTTTATGGAGAACACTTGTGCATGTAACGTTTCTTTAGAAGTTTTCCTTCAACGTTGGGAGTATGATTCATAAAAACAAAATTTCCGTTCAGAATATTTTCCTACTAGTAATTATTACATAGAACGGAATAGTTTAAGAATGGCCGCTCTAATAAATCAGTCTTTGGAGCAATAAAATGTAATCTATTCATTTCATTCTCTAATGCTTAGGTAAAGTTATAAACGTAGAGCGTTATAGTAATACGATTATTACTATACTGAAGTAATAGTTGTACTATATTGAAGATAATTTAATTTCAGGATCATTTTCAGGTTTATGTGCACTTAAGCAGTTCATATCAAATATTCACATACATCGTTTACTCTCCAATAGCATTGTGTAAACTATTAGCGAAATTAAATACAAAATATTAGCAGATTAATTTATCATATTTACATTTCTTTTTTTCGATGTACCTTTGTACCTCAGATAGAACTTCAATTATATGGGTTTTATAACAAATAGGTAAAATACACCCAAAGTGATATATTTTTTCAGAAGATTTCACATTACTTTGATTGCACCTTATCTATGATCTATCTTTAACTAAACCTATTATAATCAATGAAATATATCTTAATAGTATAATTATTATCTTTAACTAACAATATGCAGATAATGGATTGATTTGCGGTAGCCAATAAATAATATAATGTGTATTTTTCCTTTAATTAATACGTTAGTCATAATAGCACAATTAGCAATAACATGGGGCCGCCAAGGCAAAGGTAGATAAAGATTAATACATGTAATAGATATATAGGTGATAAATATCGGATACAATAATATTAATATTTAGCGTACGTTATAATTTAGCATTGGCACGTACAGGAATCTTTCTCGGAAAATATTATGCGTAGTCATCTCTGGCAAAATAGTAGGCAAGTAACTACATCAATCCGATACGGTTCCACTTAAAATCCAGGCTCGATAAATATTTATTCGCTCCCAGTTCGCGCCAAATGGTGCACTCACAATCACTCAGAGAGCTCCTTTTGGCGCCAAATGTCAATTTTCTAGAGATTACCCATCGCCGGAGCCTCAACAAACACGCCTGTCTACTGTAGCGTCAGCAAATATGATACTTATTTAACATAACCGTAATGGTGATAATGGCTTGATGACAGTGTTTGCTCACACAACGAGTAATGGATCCGAGCACTCTTCTCGATCGCTCGAAACGTGTTATGGATAAATGCTGGTGTGACTTTCATATCCGAGCTGCTTGTTCAGGGTGGGTATTGACGCGCTGGTATGTATGTTAAGCACGCTGTGCAAATATCGTATGCGTTAAAATGTCATAAGCCTTTCTTTTCCATGTAAAAAATGGAGAATGGCAAACAATGCGGTTGCTCTACTCAACGATGACAATTTAAAAGAAGATGGTATGAAAATTTGTAATTTGTTTATGATAACAGAAATTTTACGAATACCTACAAGATGTCACTATAAAACATTTCCGTCATCATGTAGGTAAGTTCATTGTATACTAATAATAATTCTGTGTAATTCAATTAACATGTTTAAGCGTTACATTTATAAAACCTAAAAAATAACAGTAAAAAAAGTTTAATGATGTAACTTTTACATTTCTTACAAAGTTGCTTATCTAATTGTAACCAATCTACATATGTCTATTAAATATAATCATTAAGAAATATTATTACTAATCTTATTAAGCAAATGTTTGTTTAATTTCGAGAGTTTATGATCCCTAATAAACGTAGAATTGTACTTAACCACTCATAGATTAGACATTTGTGATTGCATTTCCTCCTATTCGTTTAAATCAGCATACATGCACGCAACGTATCTACTGTAACCTTTTAAGGTCGCTGAAGCGAAGCGAAGGTTACAAGGTTGCTGGCAGACCGCATAGTGCGAACCGCTTACAGTAACCGGTGATGCGAGCGCGCTATTTACCGCTTACAACCGTATTGCTTTTAATTTCGGTTCAAAGTTGACAAACACAGAATGACCTCTTAAATTTCAACCTCTCGCTAAACTTTGGTAACTTGCTAAACTAATTTCAGCGCAAAACCGTTATTTATTAGAACCTCGAAAGGTATAATTGTAAATTAATGTCATTCGTAATGTAATATTCAGTTCTTGAAAAATACGTGTATCGTATTTAAATAAAAATTGGGTTACTTGGAAACCCGTAATATAAATACAAGCATATATATAAACAAACTGTCGAGTCCATCAGAACAGATAGGTATCATTTAGATGTCTACCTTTATTTTTATATGATAGACTTAATAGCCCAACTGACGATACACAGTCATTGTCGGCTTGAAAACTATCTAAGAAGAAAAACTCTATCTAATACTAAGTTGAAAGACAATAGAGACATATGGTTCTTATACATAAAAAATAAGGTGACAATGATGCCGCGGCAAATAAAATTAAAAACCACGAGAGAGTGAAGGCGGTAGAAATCTTTGCGGTTTGACGGCGGCATCTCCGCCATATCTATTTCTGTCTAATAATAGCAGTTTTAAGCGCTGCTGTGTTCTGATTTATTAGATAAAGGATGTAGGTAGTACCGTAGGGGCCATACTCATACGAGACGTTCCATCTTAATCCTCAGGGGTGGCAACGCATTTGTGGCCAACCTCAGTTATGGCTTTTAATCTTATCTGGGTTTGAAAACACTGTCCATGAGCGGAAGTGGCCAGTTACCATCAGATGGTATGCATGCTCGTTTGCTACTACCATATTACAAAAAAAATGTACTTTAAAAAATATATTAGGTATCCATTTCCAACTATAAGTAAATAACAAGACCTAGTTTCACGCGAGGCATCTGACTTTCGTAATTCGATCAAATGGTTAACGCTACTTAACCTGCTGGTTGGAATCAATTACTGTGTTAGGTTCGAATAATATATTAGAGTAATCTTCAGACTGGTTTAACGACTGTCATCTTGCAACGACAATCGTACCGCTACATACTTAGGTAATAGTAGAGTGCCACTACATTTATGCATTTTCTTGTCATTTATTTTCTGAAGTATTTAAAGCGAAATAAGCTTTTTATGTCCCACTATTGAATAATAGTTACTCGTAACTATATGTCATTTAAATAAATAAATAACCTTATTAATACGTGAAGCGAAAATTTACATTTTTCAAATACTGCGTGCACGGAGGAGTGTGAGATTAAGCATACCTTAAATTTCATGCGAGTGAGATAATATTTATTTACAGTAACAGCTATATCAAATTGAACAAAATAAGAACATTAATTGTTTACATTACTGAAAACAGTTCTGACATTGTAAGACTCATATGGACTAATAATTGAAAACAGTTCTGACATTGTAAGACTCGTATACTCTATGTCAGATGTCAACGTCAAAATATGCGGTATTTCTTTTAAATGCAGCTTAGTTTTAGTTAGTTTTTTTACTTTTCACCTAGTTTCCCTACAATGAGATGTTTTCTAATGCACGCAGGAAAAATACATATAAGAGTTTTTTTTGTAATTTTAATGTATAATTTTGGTTCTAATTTTTAATTATGGTCGAATTTCGATCATTGTGGCTGGTCTACCAGTAAAGGTTGATAGTAAAAAACTAAACACATACTATAAAATGTTACACTACTAGATAAGTATTTCTTTTACAAAATTTATAATTATATAGTATTTTTGGAACTGTTTAAACGGCGTTTTTACAAAGCCGGTATTTAGCATTGAATATGCCTATATTTTACGAAAAAGTATATAAAAAAATTATAGCTACGGCCAATACAAAAATTATTTCTCCTTATCTACCTGTACTTCGAGTAATCAGGACAATTTTCTCAAATAGCATGCTTTCACAATTTTTTCGTAGATAATTATTAACGAGTCGCCACTTAGTGATTAACGCCTAAGCTTAGTAATGACCAAGTTACTCCGAGTCTGGAGTAGGCTCTGAAATGATTGAATGCCATATTTAAAAACCCGCAAACTACGTAATTTCCGTTAGCTAAAACGTTAGTGCTCCTATCTTCGAGTTTAAGATACTGAGGTGTGGTAAAATGCAGGCATTTCAAATTAATCATCAAATAATTTGTTAAGGAATAAAGGGTCTTAAAATAAGCAGTATGTAATTTTTTATGTATATATCCAACAAACTGAAATTTGTCATTTCGCGCAGACTATAATAAAGTTTACTGTACATCTAAAGGTGTCGGTAGTGTTACATACAACCTTCCATTTTAATCAATCTATTTCTTGATTAACTGCATTCAAATCCGTTTCGTAGTAGGAAAGATCTAAGTGTAAAAAAACCGGCGGAAGGCGACTTAGTTTTATATTATGTAGAGATGTCCATACAGAAGATTCATCCATTTATACAACATAATCATTTATATCTACTTATAAGTACCTTTCTCATGTCCCTGTAGCCTGGAACCAGAATAGGGCTACGGTATCCCCTGTCCGTCGTAAGAGATGACTAAAAGGGAGCTTCCGCGGTTGTGGACGGCAAGAGTGAGAGCTCTAACCGTCCATCCAACGACCCCGGGAAGGACGGCGGTACGTGTGGTCGCATACAGTCGTAAACACCAAACGGTGTGGTGAGCTCAAATACTAATCAGGGCAGAGCCCGTTGGAGCATCGCGCTCGGAGGACTCCGATTATGTTCCATTGGAGATCCCGCAGTCCTCCTTGCAGTGCTGAAGACGGCCACCGGGGGATTTTTAATGCGGTAGAAATACACATAACCCGGCGTAACACCCACAGCGTCAGGTACCTTTTGAAGGTTCCCCCTCGACAAAAAAGGGACCTTTC
>DWNY01001453.1:0-12637 GCA_018250635.1 Telegonus apastus
ACAAATTTAATAATCTAGACTCAAAATTTGGTTCTCTATATGACATTATTCCATATTTAGTATGGAATGAAAATTGGACCTACTTATGCAAACAGGAACCAATCCACACACATGCCAAAATCGAGATAAGAACACAGGATTTTCAACAATATTATATTTGTATACATAGAGCAAATTATTTTGTGCAATATTGTAAATAGATTTTTTTTTTTTAAATAAACTAAAATTTTACAGTATACAAAATTTTGACAAAAATGGCCTTTTCTCAAAACTGTCATTGTGTGGGTTGATTCTGTTTTGCATAAGTAGGTCCAATTTGTCCTCACAAAAATAATAATTTTGTTTCGCCATAGCAGACCTGAATTAAAATACAAAACACAGGTCGAGTTGATTCTCAAAACATAGCGAAAACAGGTCTTATTGTACGTTCACAAAATATGAAGATACGTGTTTAAAAATTTAAGACTTAAGGTTTAAAGAAAGTGAGTTAAGTAATACTGTTTGAGCGCTAGAAGCGCTATAAGATCGGATTAGTTTGGAAGTCGAGTTGACGTTATGAATTTTAATACGGTTCACCGACTCGCGTTACGTTGTCGTTTGGTGTTCATTTACAAGGCACGACCACGATCACGACTACGATTATAACGTACTATAAGAAAAAAGTATTTTCTGCGGAAGTTAATAAAATTTGAGACGCCATTGTTGACTAAACTGTACAGTTTTACTATCCATCTGTCAGCCATTTGAGGTTCATTTCTGAAGGTAGGCTTCGTCACTTAAGGGATTTTACTAATAGTTACCCGCGTGGCGAAGCGGTCACCTTACCGGTCTGACACGCAGAAGGTTCCGGGTTCGATCCCCGGCCAGACTGGATCATGAATTTAGATTTCTGTTCTGGATCTGGGTGTTTGTGTATTCGTCTTGCGTGCCCATGGTACCCAGGACACAGGAAAAATCCTAGTGGGGGCTCTGAGTGTAGAAATCGTTTTTTTATGGACTTGACATTCGTGTTAATAATCGCAGAGAATGTTGATATTGCCAAGGAAGTCGCTGCTGCCCGTCTCGTGACCCTTTCTTCCTGACTCTTCTAGTTGCCTACTGCTACGTCAACAGAAAGATTTGGAGAGATGCTATTTAAGATAGACACCACATGGCTCAGTGGTTAGGTGTTAGTATTTTATGTAAATAACTTTTTAAAATACACTGTAGAATTACGACCACTTTATATTAAGTGAATTTTCCAACTAACAGATATCTGCGTCATACTGAAGTACTTATCTGATCAAGTATAGTAATAAAAATTGTTACTGAAAGTTTCAAATATCAAATCATATAATGTATCTACCTACAGAATATTTTATTTTCGGAGATGTATATATTTTGAACCTTGAACACAATCCTGCTACTGGATCGTAAATATAAAAACGTTACGACCTAACGACACGATTCAAACGTCGTATAGTCGTATCGTCGCTAGCAACAAAACCATCCATCCTTATAATAGTTGTCTCCAGGACTTATGAGTTACGCTCGTGGGAGGGTAGTTTGAATTTTTA
Source organism: Telegonus apastus (assembly GCA_018250635.1). Classification (NCBI taxonomy): domain Eukaryota; kingdom Metazoa; phylum Arthropoda; class Insecta; order Lepidoptera; family Hesperiidae; genus Telegonus; species Telegonus apastus. The sequence goes on from DWNY01001453.1 coordinate 1,557, forward strand.
TTATTCATAAGTACCGTCTCATTGTCCACGTGGTACATTTAAAATGGAGTTTGTTACAAGTCTCCTGCAACCTGAGCTAATTTAATGTACCTGCAGTTTTACTATCTTTTTTCAAAATTGCTTTTTTATGTTCCCTATCTATGGGTTTCTTTTAGATGTTATCAAAAATTTATAATTTATAACTATAATCAAGTGGATATGCTTTTATTAAAACGGATGTCTTAGTTTTGGAATCTAATTTTTGAGTTCTTAATTCGTTAATTAATTGCCACATTCGTTGTCTTCTTTAACTCCTTTAATGTTAATGTTTTTTTTTACTCCACTATGGTGGGTAATGTTTTTCGAGCGTATGTATTTATGTAGGTATGTCCATTTCTTTAGCAAGCCCGACAGTCCTAATGATGTGTCGTTAGAATCGTCTCAGTTGTCATAGTGACACCATATTTAATATGGAATTATTAAATATGGTGCCTGCGACCGGAGAATAAAAGGAATCCCCCCTCTTTTTGAAATAAAATATTTTTGTATCATAACAATATGAGTATCAAATGAGTATGGCTATCAAAATCAATTCATTTTAAGCAGTCGGGTTTTTCTTTTTAAGATAATTCTCTGGTTATATATCTGGTTATATGAAATTAGATATATATATGGTAAATTTCTGTTCTGGGTCTGGGTGTTTGTGTGTTTGTTCGTCTTTGTGTGTTACCATGGAACCCACGACACAGAAAATCCTACTGTGGGGCTAGTTAAGAAAGCGTGATTTGTATTCAATAAAGTCAATTTTTATCAAAGACCATAGACAAATGAAAAAAATAGAGCTTCACAAAAAATCCAAAAGCAAAGAGCAAAGACATTGAATAGAATAGAATCGTTCAGACATATCTATAATTCAGTACATCTGTAATTTATATACGGTAGAAATGCATCCAATGCAATAAATGCATTTAACTTCGGGCTCTTTGTATTGTCTTGCGATATTTATGTTCGACGATTGCAAATCTTTGCTTATAAAGCAGGGACGGACTTGAAGTGTACGTAAAATCTGCATTTGGTCTGCACGTTAACTGGAACTGGAAATTGCAGTTGAATGCTGTTTATGTGAAGTAAAATGTTATACCATAGAAAAGTTTTCAAGGTGGTAGAACTTTGTGGTTCGACTCCGGCGGAACCACCGCCTCACTTACTAACAGTAGTGTTAAGCGTTGCTGTCTTCTGCTTTGAAGAGTGTTAGGTTAAGTTTAACTTAGCGTAACTTAACCCTAAAGCAATACTTAGAGCTGGAGGTACCTACTCCACTTGCTATCCCTGAGGACTACATTTGATCGTCTCATAGCACATCAGCGCTTAACACTACGGTCATAAGTGGGTGGTGTTAACATACTGCTCAATTCGTTATTAGTTTCAACGAAAAAATATTTCAAAACGATAAATTTTTAATCATAATTCAAAATCTCATAAACTAACGTCCAATATTTCAAGATCAATAGTCCATCTTCAGAGTCCGTCCCTGTACAAAATTCAATTTATAAAGTATCATTGTGTGCGATCTTTATGTGTTATTGTACGCATCGATAGCGTTTTATACGATGGGCCGGACCTATCCTTATCAATACCTATATTATTATATGCCCTTTGAAAATACCTTACTCTATGAAAATCTTCATTCGTATCTTCAACTCCTTATGAACGATGGGAATAATTCGTTGTCATAACGTAACATAACTGGTTGTCATAACGTAACGTAATTGATTGTCATAAAGAAACGTACTTGGTTGTCATAACGTAACGGAATTGGTTGTCATATTCTTACTTAATTCGTTTTTAAAACCTAACATAATCAGTTGTGATAACGTAATTTGTTGTCATAACGTAACATAATTAGTGCTCAACGTAACATAATTGGTTATCATAACGTAAAGGAATTGGTTTTCATAGCGTAAAACATTTAATAGTGCTCGGGTCTAATTATTTGGATACTTTTATTTGTGAACTATCATTATTATATGGTTTTTGTGGCCCCCACTATTCAGATATCATTTTCGCATTATTCGTTTTAGAATAGTGGCGGCCATTATCTTTACGTACAGGCACTATATTCATTTTATTGCTTACCACCACAAGACATGATGATAATAATCTTCCCATTCTACATTCTTCAATAAGAGACTTGGAGCATTATTGATAACGAGATATGGCTGTTTTGATATGTAGCAAATACCGTGAAATTCAGCCCCAAATGATCTTAATTGATCAATCACAGATAAGCAACTGATCTGTTAATTAGTTGCTAACTAATATGTGATCGGTCAGAACTAAGGTAGGACGCCTTACGTAAGGGCACTTCCTTGTTTTAGTTATACATATTATTTTTACATATGACAGGCCTTGTTTATACTTATACTCACATGAGGCAGTCAGACAATGGGGTATGACTATGAGGTAGTCTGACTGACTACCTGTTGGAAAACAGGCATCAGTATCTTTTTATAGTAAGAAGTAGGAAACGAGCATGCAGTCCACGTGATGGTAAGTGGCCACTGTCGCACATGGACATCCATGATCAACCCAACACAAGATTAGAAACCTACCTGAAGCGATCGCAGAGGCGTTGCTACCCCTGAGGACTAAGTTCGAACGCCTCCGATTAGTATACCCTTACCACAACCAACCAATATGGAATAAAGAACTGGGCCTTTCTGAAGCCGATCACAGATGCATTGGCACTTCTAAGGACTAAGATTATCATAATAATATGATATCATAAGTAAGTCTCACATCAACCCAATTGGACCCGGGCGGTCCTCACGATTCCTGACTTCCTCGTAAGATATTCCCGGAGCGATATGATATGATTCTTCTAAAAGGGTGCAAAAAAAGCTCGATGTATTGGCGACTCCTCTGGTTTCCATCAGGCTTTCCATCAGGTAACCCGTCAGTCTTATAGTTAATTCCAAATATTTAAAAAAATCAAATCAGTACTGCTTTTAGTTTTTAGTAATTTCAAATCATGTTCTACTGTTTTCCTACTTTATAGTTTCAAGATAACTAATACATAACCCGTTCTCCTTTATTAGTTCGTATCAGTTAATGTATTAAATCTTAAGATCATCCATTCATATAGTAATTTGCGCTCAAGGCGAAATAACTAGCCAGCTGTGGTGTTCCAAAGACAAGAGCAGAATCAGTAAGGACAATCTAATTTAGCGCAGAGTTTTATACCTATTTCCGTTTGGTGGTTAAAGCATTTATGCATTTAGTGCAGCACTTGGAACAATTGTCCTACTTGTTACATTGTTTTTTACTTTCAATTCATGAATTTTTCTATCGGTATATAATTCCGGTTGAAGTCAGCTGTTTCCAAGATTACCCTGTAAGATATTATAATTCAATCAGACGTTAGGTTATTACAAAGACTTTCCGTTGTTAAAAAATATTATAAATTTTAATGTGAGCGTTTGTTTGTAACGCCTTTACGCTTTAACTACTCAGGGATCATTAAGAAATCTTCCACACACATTGGTAGGTGTCCAGAACAGGAAAAAGAATCATCCAGAACAAAGATACTACTGCCGAGGAATAGAAAATAACTTTCATACTTACGGCCTCTTGATATAAGTTAATTGTATTTCCATTGTACCTGAAGCAAACAATCCTAAATACTTTAATCTTAATTTTAATCTTAACTAGTTACAATGATAAAATTGGATTCTTCGATTCCATTCGGTTGTAGGTATAAACTATTCGGAAGTGTATCAAGTACCCTTTCTGTACTTATTTACTCTATGCCGCTAACCCTTGGGACCGGTTCGTGAGATACTTCTGACATGAACACGATTATGTTTCTGATGTGAATTGTACCTTACATACTGTTGTCTGTACTTGATGTTAAATTTAACTGCGGATCTAATTATTCAAATTTAAGTGTCTGTACAGAGCAGTGATAGCCTAATGGTTGAAACTCGTCCTGTCAATTGGGGGGTCGGAGGTTCAAATCTCAGGCACCTCTGATTTTTCGAAGTTATGTGCGCATTAGAAATTAATTATCACTTGCTTTAACGGTGAAGGAAAATATTGTGAGGAAACCTGCACACCTGAGAGTTCTTAAAAAAAAGTTCTCAATGGTGTGTGAAGTCTACCAATTCGCACTTGGCCAGCGCGGTAGACTATGGCCTAAGCCCCTCTCTGAGAGGAGACCCGTGCCCTGCAGTGGGACAGTAATGTGTAGAAACGAAATGTCTATACTATTTTAGGTTTTCATCAGGTGGTAGAAAGGGTGGTTTAACCGGGAAGGTAGGACACTTATTTCTAGCGCGAAGCATTTCAGTTTCATGAGAAGGATCTGGTTGCTGGCTCATTAACAATGGGATGACTGTCTTAGTTCTTATAGCAATTTTCTGTAACTAGCTGACCAGGCGAACGTTATTCTACCATTTGGTTGTGGAAGTCCGCCCGTGAGTCAGTGATGTTTGTGCAATAACGCCATACTATGGTAGAATTGTTATGTTCACGTATGTGGGTAATTCGACGCAAAAGAAATTACTTGTGTTTTTAAGTTGTAATAACTTCTGATAGAAAGGATCGATTTTAATTACATAAAGCCTAAACGTTAAGTTACATACTTTAAATATATGTATATGCATTCTCTTGAATTCCATTCAGTAGTTTTGATGCGAAATGAATTAAAACACAGACAGCAAGCACAAGTTACATTCTTATTATACTTAATCTATTGACGTCAGATAAAACCTTGTTTTATGTGAAATTGGTAACACCTGTCCCTGGGTAGTGACCACTTACCAATACGTGGACTACATACATACTCCTATGCTACTTAATTTTAATAAAAAAGGTGGTGCAACCCTTTGTAGTTCAACTCCGGAGGCACACCTATTGATACAAAGCCCTATAACAAAAAATGTTAAGCGCTACTGTGTTTACGATAAAGGAAGGCATAAACCGCGGCGTTCCAACTTAATCAAAGTAAAACAATTTTTTAAACCAACTAGCTGATCCCCGCGGTTTTACCCGCGATAAAGAAGTAAAAAGGTATACATTGATATCTGCCCGCAACTGACATTAATACCTGTGATGGCGGCCGCAAGAGCGTGGGGCGTGCGCTGAGGCTTTTTAAAAATTAAAGTAGCCTAAGTTACGCCTTAGACTTTTAGCTACTCTCCAATGAAAGTCCCGTCTAAATCGGTCCAACCGTTTAGAAGATTCCTTCAGCCAAACAGACAGACAGACAGAAAAAAATTATAATCGTATTTTTGTTACAGGCAACAAGTATACTTTCATATGCATTTAGTGAAAACTTGTTATTTTGACATTACAAATAGACACTTCAATTTTATTTATTTGTATAGATTAATAAAAAAGCGAAAATATCATTGGACTAAACTAAAAACATTTTAACTAAGAGACAAGTATATTTGACCCAGTTTTCTTTTACTACTAGACCTTGTCACTCAGTTAACAATAAACAAGCAGTGGACAGACAGACTGTCATCCTTTTCACTGTGTAGTTAAAATTATGAAGAGATGAAGCCTTGGTTTTATTTTTAAAACTTTAGTTAAATTGTAGTCTAAAGCAGTGGTTCTCAAAGTGCTTGAGGCCTACAGGGGGTCATGGAAGAGGGGGTCATGGCTCTTTGAGATTCGGTGTCATTAAATTAAAGTAATGATTGCGATTCTTACTTTTTAAGATTTCGGTACATGAGGAGCGTTACAAAATAGTTAAATATCAGTATTGTTTGCTACATATTAATAAATCTTTAGTTTTAACACATAATAACACCTTTTAATGGAGTAATCTATTTAATTTGACAAAAGGGGCCATCCATATATTACGTCACACGATTTTTTACTCCTCCGACGTCCTTGTCACAGCTGGTCACATTTGTTAAACCCTTTCCCCCTAGTCCGATGTCACATATTTTGCAACAGACATAAAAAACATTAAATTATTATATGTATTATATTTTGAAATTTGACGTCACAAAATTTAGGATCCCTTGTCACACAATGTCACACAATGCGTTGTTACACCTGAGGACTAAGTTGGAACGCCTCGAATAAGTATGTCTATCTAACCACACCCTTCAGACCAGAGCACAGCAGCGCTTAACACTACTGTTATAAGGCAGAACTAGGTGTGGCGGTAGTGCCGCCGGAATCGAACCCCAAAGGGTTCTACCACATTTAAAGTAATATTTTTTCCAAAATTGTTTGTTTATCAAGCGTTTAAAAAACTGAGAAATTTTAATGACTATTTATTTTCGAATTCCTACTACTACTATTGTGCGAACTAGTTAAATTAAATTAACTTACCTTAAATTCAAAGGTTTATCCCGAAATATTCCCGCCTCCTGTCCGGAGCCATCCATCGGACGCCGATTAGTTAGGATGCAAATTACTCTCCCAAACGCACAGAACAAGATTGAATCTGTGAAATTGAGTACGTATCTCTGATCGAAATTCGTCTCGTAATTACCTGGATGCTTAGCTTTTATCTGATAAAAGTTAACTTTTAATGATAAAATTAAATAATTGATGTGCTTATTTCTTGTTATACTGTGCCGTGCAGTATCTTTAATACTTCAGTCTCATTTTTGTAGAATTATAAAGACTAGTAGACAAGTCGCAATGGTCGAATCTCGACCATCATTAAAACGATACAAAACCTAAACTTATACATCCAAATTAAAAGTTAATTTGAATATGTTATGTATTTTTAATCTGTGCATAAGAAAAACATTCATTGTAGCGAAAATCAGGTTTAACTTGTTAAGCTGCATTTAAAAAAATGACCCTGCCAGGATATTTCTGCTTAATAGCAGCAGTGTTAGGTGCTGCTGTGTTCCGGTTTGAAGAATTTGGTAATCGACTTTACGCCAAGTAGGATACAAGTAGCAACGTATCTGTCGTCAACATCTGGAGTTGATTTAATGTCTACGGGCGAAAGTGGCCACGTGCTAAATTAAAAAAATACAGATGTATCATCAAATACCTATGTCAAATTTATTCTCAACTGAAACTTCGTTAACGTACAGATTAGTCCTCCTGATACCGGTTGGTGAATTTGCAGCCATTTTGAATTTTGATGCCATCCCAGTATCAGATCTGAAGTAATTGAGCGCCGAATCCAAATTTCATGGCCACTTTATGCCTTGAAATCAGTTTTTGATGGCGAATTATGAGCTTTATGGGCTCCGATCATATCATGTCGTCGCCTTTTGAAGATTATAATTATAATTTTTAAATTACACCGCGATATTAATCGGCGATTTCGTGGTTCACTGTTAACAACCGACGCGTGCATGAGAAGAATCCGTAAAAATATGCTTTAGTTTATGGCTTTGAATATTTGGATTCAGACACATTTCAAAAAGGTCGAAAAGTGCTACTAAATCGTAAAATACGTCAATAAGCCATTGCCATAAAATAAATTGTGTAAAATTAGACAGAACTTAGAAAAAATCAGATCTTATTCTCACCAAATTAACAATTGTTAAATCATGAAAATAAATAAAATCATGAATAAAAATATCTGATATACAAAAAGTAGTTTTAATTTAAACGGCAAATACGAAGTTTTTGGACAAGTTACAAATTAAATCTCTTGAAAGATGAAAATTAAAACGGAAAAATAATTCCGCCGAAATCCGTCATTCGTCGTTTAAATATAATCGACGAACGTAATATTCGACGTAATATTTTCCATAACGGCACCAGATAACCGATTGGGTAGTTAATAGGTAATTTACGTATTCACGAATTTCAGTCGAAACTCGTCGATAAATTCGCTCGCACGTGCAAAAACCAGTCGTTTAATTTCCGAACCGAATGTGTGCGTTCAAAAATCGAACGGGTACCTACGTTTAAAAAATCATATCAACTACGACGAATACATTCGACGGATAAAGCTTTGGTTCCAGTGTCATATTTATTTCTGGCTATGATATTATTTCATAGGTAGGAAATACCATTTTTTGTATAAGTTTTAGTAAGCTGCAGTCCTTTTATGCCCTTAGTATAAGACCGTTGACTTCACAATTACCGAGGCTACACCTGTATAAGCCGGCCAGTCGTAAGTTTATTATACTAATTTGATTTATATGGATATAACAAATTACTGTCGAAATTTTATAAAATAGATTGTGAATTTAAAGCAGTGCTTTTGGTTAGCAAACTAAAACTAGAGTATCACTATACTAACGTCGACAGCAGTGTACTAACTTTTGGCTGTTTAATAATAATAGTGTATTATTTAAAATTAAAACGACGAATAACAATAAAACCTCTATTATTATTCCTAATTCTATTTCTTCCGCTTTTTATTACTTATTTAAAGCCAATTCAATCCGTCATTAACATTTTTTATATGTCACAATATTTGCAATATTTCATAGAGTTCCTAATTATTTCAATCGCTTAGCAGTAGCTAGCTTGCAGTGCACAGAGCCCTATATTCCGACGAAAGTCTCGTCAACAGCTAAATTCCCGATTTAACTTGAATCAACTGGCAATTGTTTTCAATTTGTGTCTCTGTTTTATTTAAATGTTCTACATTTTGAATAGCGAACGAGTGAATGTGCCCGATTGATGCATTGCTTCGATTTGAACCATAAATTATTTTTATTAAATGTAAAACAAATGAAATTGATCCACGTTTCGTTTTTTGGAAATTGTAAACCGATTGAATTTGTTTTACGTTCGATACTTTTTAAATTGTAAACTGATTCGAGTCGTTTCCATTTGATTGACGGATTCGAATTTTACTAACAACACTTTGAAATTCAAGTATGAACTAGTTTTTCATATTTACAGCTACACAATAATTCCTAGTCGAGCAAACCGCCAAAAGAAAAATTATGAAGTCATTACCAAGATATCTAATCGGGGATCAACTCTATATCTTAACCCCTGCCAAAGGATTATGGTTAGTCGTCCAAATAAATTATTTAAGACTCACTATTAAAAATATTTTTGCCACAAACTTACAAAACGTGGAATGAACTCCTGAGGTATTCCCGGAGCCCTATGACATGGGGTTCTTCAAAAAGGTGCAAAAAGAGCTCTTGATCTTGTTCTTGGCGATGCATTGGTGACTCCTCTGGTGTTGCAAATGTCCATAGGCGACGGTGACATTTTTATGTTTTGGAAGTAGCAAACGAGCATGCAGCCCACCTGATGGTAAGTGGCAAATGCCGCCCATGGACATCTGTAATCAACCCCAGATAAGACTATAATCGTACCTGCGATCGGCCACAGATGCGTTGCTACTCCTGAGGATTAAGTTGGAACGCCTCTAATGGGTATGTCTCTATGTAAAACTACTTTACATCAGCCCGTCTGACTTATCGTTAAGTTTATATTATGAAAAGTGAAGAAATAGTAGTAGAAAATCAGAAAATGTTAACCACGTTACAATCGACGGGCGGATGCGATGCGATACTAGCGGTGTAGGGTTTCTAACCCTAAACTGTGTAGGCTTCTCGGTTCAACGGAAAAACATACGGTTGTCTACAAATAGATCTATGTATACTTTTATATATAGTAGCATGCAGCGCTCTGATGGTAAGTGGCCACTGCCGCCCATGGACATCTGTAATCAACCGCAGACGAGCTCACAGTCCTACCTGAGGTCGGCCACAGATGCGTTGCTAGCCCTGAGGACTAAGTTGGAACGTCTCGGTTAAGTATGTCTCCCTTGTAAACGCTTCACACCGGAATAAACAATGCTGTTATTACACAGAAATAGGTGTGGCGGTGGTGCCACCGGAGTCGAACCATGTAGGGTTCTACCACCCTTAATTTTTTTTCTATACCTACATAGATTTTATACAAATTCTATATGCACAGATATTTAGTAAATATGCCTAGAAATGATGCCGGGTAAATGTTACCATTAAAATAAAGATTACCCGGATTATGAAATATGGGATGTCCTTGGATTTTTCGTAATTGTCATAATGACAGAGGCTATATAGTATATACACCAAAAGACCCTCACGCCTATCTCCTGGATTTTGTTCCTAAGTTGTGCGAGGAGTGGTTTTCTAGGCTGAAACCACACTGCCCAGAATTGAATAAAATGAAATACAGTAAATTCTTCATAATATTCCAAGGAACTTCTATTCTCGGGTTTACCTCAATTACGAAAATAGTTACGTTTCTTTACACGTGATCGACATGTCCTCAGAGGGTCACTGACCTCTGTAAATTTATAAAGAACATATTTATAAAGAAAATCTTGTTACTATATAAAACTGTGATGTTGGATGTCTGTTTTGTGCCTTTGATGCTAATGTCAAAGTTTACGGGGTTATTTTTATAGTAAAGACATAAAGGGGTCTTAGCCCACACGGCTTGGTGGATTTAACATATGAGGTATCGTTAGAACCGTCTCAGTTGTCATAGTGATATAGGCTAAGGGTAAGTTAATCAACGCGGTTTGAAATTGGATGGGTAACCGTTGGTGGAAAACTGTATGTGCCCTTCTGGGTTTTTTTAGATTTTTGGGGACCCACGGTCAGTTGGAAGACACAGTAAATCTACAGTCGATTTTTTTTTTTTCAAAAATGTTCATTGTTTTATATGTCTATCTGTACTAGTTGAACTCGGAAAGTAGTAAACCAATTTTGAGGAAACTTTCGTCCAACTTTCATTTCATACCTATTCAGAATATAACCTTCTTTTTTCTCAACAATATGTAGCATTTAGGCGTAAAAATTCCGAAACTTTCTGAACCTGGATAGGGTTGTAAAAGGTTCGAAGTGCTCAAATATGCGATATGTTTTTCCAAAACTTTCGCGACGAAGGGTTGGTGATAGCCGACCAGATCTACGTTGCCGTAAATATCAAATACCCAAACCCTACTAAGGTACTGCCAGATTGCCGTGTTACTATTGGTTCTCGAATTATTTGTTATTAATTTTCTGATATATCTCTCTCGCTTTCCTAGTCAAAGTCAACATTTTTCTTTTTAATATCGTGTTCCCAGCTTGTGGACATCGCTCGAGTAGGCCTTTGTAAGACAATCAAGAAACCAGTGTCTAAAATGTAAATTTATATTATAT
>DWNY01001454.1:0-12637 GCA_018250635.1 Telegonus apastus
GTGGCGTCCGCGCCTCTCGCCGTCTCGCCCATACCCACACCCGTTTCAGGATTATGCACTACCCCTCTGTAATTGTTACGCAAGGAATTTTGTTCCTCTCCCATTGCGTATATCCGTGCGGCATGCCCATAAAATTAGTTTTCACAAATGCCTTAGTCGTTTTAAATTTTAACTCATGCATTCTTATTAAATTTATTACATTTTAAATTCATTTACATCACTTCTTTCATCATGGTACGAAATAGTTCATACGTAGGTACTGACTAAAATAACATAGTATGCATTTCTACATAAGTACTTACAACTTCACTACTTTGTATTATAGAGTACCTAAGTAAGTATCTTGCTTATTTTGAATTAAAAAGAAACGACGGCAGGTGTAGTGTGTTGATGTCCGAGTATCCAGACGTACGGACAGACGAGCCGGCGTCCGGTGTGGAATAGGGTTGTAACACGATGATATCACACTGTTTATTATTTTACTCACATCGCAATCGCTATCTGATTATCTATTACTAGTAGATAAAGGTGTATTGCACCTGTTTACTACACTAGATAGCAAATATCTATGAAATCTTTACGAAAGTAATATTTACTGTTATACATTTAATAGCTTCTCTTTGTTTACAATTATTTTTGTTACTGCCTATTAATTGGATGCCTTTACAGATAGAAGGTATATTTTTAAATACTTTATGTTTTACTGACTTTTATTACCCACAGGCTTTGAGTAGGTATATATTCTCTAATCAAAGCATACAGGATATATCTACAAGTTTTATCTAAATGTTAGCTTATTACACTTATTTAGTTAGGTAGGTACTTAGAGAGCCTAAAAGGTAAGTAGGTAGGTACTTACCTTCTTATTCAAATAATAATTTGTAATAGTTCCCAACAGTTATTTCATTTATTTATCCACTTCGAGGAAATTGGTGTTTATTTTTCCATGCATAACGTGATGGAAATTGAAAGCTACGGTACGGTAAAGGTACGGTAAGGTATGGAGTCCACCGGAGTGATCAGTGGTCACTGCTGTAACCTGTAACCTATTTTTTTTTAGAAATGAAACATACGGAACATCCCAGAAACATAATCGTTTAAAATTGGGGTTATCTAAGGAAAACAATAAATCATAAACATTTAATCAAATTGTTTATTTAACACTCCTATCAATATTATGATTTGCTCTATGTAAAGACGATAGGTAAGTGTATATATACTCTTACGTACCTACTTACTTTTTTAATGAAGGTTAGCGATGACAAAAAATATAGTTACGTTGCTAGACCCCTTAGGTTCTATTCCGGGGGCACCACCGCCTCACCTATTCTTGCCAAATAATAGCACTGTTAATTGCTACTATATTGTAGGTACCTATGTATATGTGTATACATAAGCAGTGATAGCCTATTATATATTTTGTTAGAATGGTGTAGTAAATGAGACATTGGTACATATGGAGGTATTTCACTTGTTTCCGAGGACGGCCACTGGGGGCTTTAGTGGGTAAAAATCCTACGTAACCCGGCGTCGCTCCTACGGCGACGGGTACATTTTGAAGGTTTCCCCCACGAAAAAAGGGATAGCAACGCGTTTTTGGCCAACCTCAGGTAAGACCCTTGTCTTATCGGTAGTTGATTACAAATGAACATACGGTGGTAGCCACATACCAACAGAACATGCAATCAGCATTTTGCTAGTTCTATATTTTAAAAATAACGCACTATTAAGTCTCTAATTTATTTGTCAGATCGCAGTCTTTCTAAGCTCACAGTAGCGTTGCTACCTCTAAAAAGAAAGATGAAATACTTCGGATAAGTATGTCCCCTTACAACACCCTACCTGCATAGGTACATACCTATCATTTACCTATATACTAGAAATTGAAGTAGATATTTATATATGAACCTTTAAGCTTTTTGATAAGCACCCGTTATCTCTATTTACATTCAGACTATCTGTTTAGTATTTCTTTGTAAATATGTACCTATATCAATATATTTCTACAACATAATGATGAATGTGCGATAACCCTAGAACTTTTACTGATAACTATACTTTAATATGATGATACGGATGTGGCCTTGAATGCAAGAGTAAACAGTAATTTAAATGACCAGTAGATAATATTTAAAAAATATCTCTCTAAACAGGAGCATTTTGTATGATCCGCCTAAGTATTTTTAATATGTACCTCTAAAGGTAGTAGAACCCTTTCTTGTTTAACTCTGACGGCACCACCTGCCACAATTCTGCCTAATAACAAAAGTGTTAAGCGCTAGAATAAAAGTAACATACTTATCAGGCGTTCTAACTTCGTCCTAACGGGAGTAACGCATCTCTGGCCGACCTCAGGCAATACACGAATTTTATCTGAACTTGATCAAAGATGGATGGTAGTATCCACTTACTACCGCCATACTTCCTTCATACGTTTGCTACCTCCATATTATAAAAAAAGCTATTCGTGATATTCCTAACCCAAGAGCTAAGTAGTGCCAGCCATTAGTGTCTAATACATGTATTTTGAGGGTAGTGATAAAAAGTTCCACCTCAAGGGTAGCAACGCAACTGCAAGCAACCTAAGGTGAGACATTAATGCTATTTGGGGTTAATTACAGATGTTCATGGACGGCAGTGGTCACTTATGATCAGATGGATTGCATGCTCGTTTGCTTTAATCATGAGTAATCCTCAGCGATGCTTAAACTGGTTGAGATGATTTAAGCAACAGCTATTGTGTAATACATTAAGTTTATAAAACTATATATTGTACCTATCTAGTACATTATTTCTTGAGGTGTTAAAAACAGGTAAATACGTATATCACCCCAAATCTTAATACAAGTACTTAGATGAATCCATCTGTCATCATCAAGGACTAGGAAGACCGATCGGAATCGGAAGACCTTTTGATTACGCCACCTAAAAAAGCTCTCTTCTTCCTTTAAATGGTTAAGTTAAAAACGAGAATACTTGTTTGATCCGCCAGTGCTGCTTCACAACAGGATTTAACCTGTCAACTCGCTAATCCAGTTAGGTAGGTATACATACTTACCATTTTTTTACTGTCGTGTAAATACAGCAAAAAAATTAAAGCTATTGTTTCTACTCTCTAAACAAGAATAATTTTAACACACACAATAAACACTAATAAAAATACCTTTTAAAATACCTACACCTATGGTTTAAATAACAACGCAAGAAGGAATATCGCCGTTTATTTCCTCTTTCGTGTTTGATGGGTACCTTACCTACTTAATATATTAAACATATGATAATGACTTTTACAATTTCCGAGCTTTAACATACCAAGCATTTCATCATACCATATCTTTAAATATGTAGGATGTGAGTCGATCCGCGACCAGTATTATTTCTGTTCAAAAATTCATAACATTTCAATTCAACCTCGCTGGAATTCTAACAACGCGATGAAATAATCCGACGGGGCTTCAAATATTCGTAAAAAAATTAAAAACAAAGTGCAAGCATCTTTTGAGTGGTTCTCTTTTTTGACAGAACAAATACGTACTCACACGCTCGCCATTCACGTGAATCGAATGCGTTGTTCAGAACGCGCACGTGTGTTCTGTAGGGTGTGTATGAAAGGGCCACAACAAAATGGTCTACACGACTACACCTCTAGAACCGGTTCAAGGCTGGAGGGCCCGAGTGCCGTCCCTCCGTGAGACTAGTGAATACGACATAAAGAAACTATAATAGCGCAACGTGTGACCCAATTTTGTTCCTTGCGTGCCTCACTGCCAGGTGATAGTTGCATTTCATTACGAGGGGAGCTCAACACGTGTATCGAAAAACCAGCGGAATTATATCCCGGCAAATCCGACGGTACGTTCCGATAACATCCATTCTGAACACCCCAAAACTGTATTACCGAGCGCTAAGGTGTAATCGGACGAACGCGACCGGAATCAGTAAGTTTGTGAAGGAACTGCGTCTCAACTCTTTCAAGACTCAATATTATTGTGAGGCTTTTGTTTGTAGTCCGCACATCTGTGTGACCTCTGAATAGCCATTGAATACTAATAAATTAAACCGTGTAGTTTTCGAGAATACGGAGTTGTGATAAAAATTGAAAAGAACTCCTCTTTGTTTGCGTACTCCATCTTGAATTGTCCAGTTCCTATTATTTCATATTCATGTTCATGATCTGGACTCACCGCTTGAATATGCTATATATTGAATATTATATCAAGCGCCATGAATTGTTGTTGAAGTTATATAATACTACTCGTACTTAGAATGAGGAAATATACGATTTTTTGCCAAATTGTAAATATAGCTGAAAATGTTTTTCCTACTATTAAATTTGACAGGGTTTTTATTTTCAAAGTTTTAGATAAATTACTTGATTTGTATAAATAGATATTTTTTTAATAGTTACTTATCCTTTGTAGGTAGGTCGGTCCTAAATACTATGTACTTAGTCACAAAACAAATAATGAATGAATCTTTACGAAAATCTTATTAAAATGTACAAATCTTTCCTTTTATCTTATAAGTGCGTAAAGTTAATTAAAAATACCTAGTAATTTTTTGACTGTTTTCCAAGAATGCTCATAAACAACCTATCTATGGAACTATGGATTTAAGAATTAAAACTACACGTAAAAATTTGACATAATTAGTGCTGTTGAATTATCTTTTTAATACAACATCATAGCAGTAATTACGACATAAACCCTTTATGCTATGGAAGCAAAAACGCCATGACTCGTAAGTAACATAAGGCCTCTTTAGCGGATGCGGCTGGCGAATAAATATTGCATAGTTACTTGTTAGTGGTCAGTACTTAACGTCGTTTGCACATAATGAGTGGTTCTGTACTCTCACAGAAATATTTCTACACACTTTACCAATGTGCCAGGATTATTTTTATAATATGCGTTGCTATTGTGCCAATATGGTGCCTTAAAATGATGGCATTTGGCGCACCATTGTTGTTGTTGAACGCAATGTCAGTCATCGTACTAGAATTATGCATTGTGCTTCTATACTGTCTACCTATATGCTATACATTGTAATGTTTCTATATTTATTCTTCTTAGAATATCGAAGTCATTTAATTCGCATATCTGCTGAATGGATTTAAACTGTACTGACTCATATATTTAACTTTCTTAAGTCTTTTTAATGTAGGTACCTACTTATTTATATGGACGATATTTTACGTTTCCTCACAGAAATATACAAACAAATTTACCTATAAGTGTACTTGTGCGTGATACCTTACGTAATAAATATGATGTTTACAATAACGCTATTCATCTGAAAGATTAATATCCATGTTCTTATAGTAGAGCGTTTCCATAAAAACAAAGAGGTCGTTTGTTTTTCAAAACACATTCCCTGCTCGAATAGGTATCTACGAGATATCTGATAATATGTAGGTATATGTCGCTGTAAAAATATACAAAAATATCGTGTAGTTGAATACAATCCATGTTTTGGTAAATATAACTCAAAAACATGTCCCTGCGTAGGTATCTACTTGTATGGGATGAATTGCAGTATCAAATATTATTATTATTAACAACATTCGGATAGCCGCGATACTCGACTATATTTTTATTCAAATTTTATAATATATTTTTTTCTCTACATTTATTTAATGCATATTATTGACAATTAGTTTTGATAAATTCTTTATTTTTTTTCTTTTTGACATTGTTAAGTCTATGAATATATATGGCAATTTTGTAGATATTTACTTGTTTGTATCGGTACCAATGGACCTTAGAGCAAAGGAAGATTGAATGACGAAGAAAATAATAATTATCAACTATGATCATAACAACCATGATCTTTATAAGTCTATGTAAGCCTAAACTACATTTTAAGAAAGACGTCTTGACACTAAATTACTTTTAGCAATTTTAAGAGTAAAACTTAAAACAAAAGCTTCCCACGAAGTTCCATTACGGACCCTTAAAAGCCCTCGCTTGACCCACATCTAAGGAATAATTGAGGAATAAATTGTTTAATTATTACTTTTATAGGTCACTGCATAATGTTAGCAGGTGCATCCAACCGTGCACCTGCTTGGGGCTACTCAAGGTTGCATGGTTGTGTTTTTTCGCTTATTTTTGAACTGCACGCAAGCGCCGTAGACTAGTTTTAATTGCGCGTTCTACGAGAATGTTGTTTGTGTTCGATATCCGAGCGATTTTTTTAGCCTTTTGTATTTCCTATTTCCTTGATAGAATTTGATAAGCAATTGGCATATATGTAGTTTAAAAATAGGCACTTGAAGCAACTTTTGCGTTTAAAATCGAAGCATTTATGTTACTAAATACTGATTATAAGTTTAATGCTGCATTTATTTTAAATGAAACATTATTTAAAAGTTCGCCAACGGTCAAATTGTAAATGGAAGGTATGTGTTTAAAATATGGCTATTAAAACCAAAGAGCTTAATCTGTGCAACTTGGTTTAAGTCGATCACAAGGTCGCATTCAATATGTCAATATTCAATAATGAAACAAAAAATAAAAATATTTATTCTACACGTGCATTCAAATAAAAAAATATTGAAGTTTATCTACATACATTAATACCAATGTAGGTAGGTACCTGCCCGTATAAAATTAGTAGATAGATATCTATGTAATTACCCGTACCTAGGTTTTGTTTTCTAACAATGGAAAATCTAAAATAATCTCAATTTATTGCGTAGCGAGATTAGTATCCCATTAATTTTATATTCCATCTCGTCTAGTACTTTATAGATATTTATACGCCGCAACGCAAACTACCTAATTCATTAGCATGCAAAAATTAATAGCCGACAAATGGACAGGGTATCGCGATCGTTACAAAATTCATATAATTACACAGGCGACAAGCGGCTACTTTCCATTCCAATATAATTTCTCTGACCGGTACCCGTTTAAGCATCGAGTAACAACACGAATATAGAAATACACGAATATATAATTATGGTGGCTATAGGCATCCTGTGGAACCGGTAGACCTTGATCTCACAAAGGGACCCTCGTCGATCTGCCGGCGGGCTAACCTTGGGTTATTTTTAAACCACGCTGGCTGCATTCGAATCCCGTCAGGCGACTCCTTCCGACTGTTACATAATGCGAAATTATAGTTTGCATTTTTTTGTTCCTCATCTCCGTGAAAAGCGTGTGGCCCTGTCATTTCGGTTTTATGGCCTTTGTTTTGGCTCGCACATATTTTATTTCTTTTCGCCGAATCGTAAAAGGAAGAGGCAATGAAGGGTTAGTCGTTTTTGTATAGTGTAGTGGATTATTTATGGTGCGGAATAATGGCCGCTCGAGCCTGCCGTATTGGGGACAGCTGCGAATTTTCCAAATTCTCGATTTGATTCTATATATTTGTTCCTTACAGTATTTTCACACGTGTCCGTCATCGTTCGATTCACAACATAACAAGCTTTTCTTCCCGGCCACATTATTCCTTTGTGCGCTTGTACCGCGTTAACTCGATGCTATTATCACGGTAGCTTGCATACATCCCCCTTTTATTGTGTTGTTTGTGCATTGAAAGAAATTGGAAACCTTATAAAAAGACACTTTGAAAATACCTGAAACCCGTTTAACTTGTTTGGGACAGAGGTAGTCCGCTTGTTTACTATTTTGTGCGAAAACTGGTGACACGAGAATATTTTTATTTTATTTATATCCAAATGGGGCGATACATTCCACATTTTAGAGGTTGAAGATAAGCTATCAGATTAAAAATTAAAAATGATAGGTAAATAACAACCTCCGTCTTTATTAACCTTTTGCTATAACCTGCTAAAAAGCTTATACCATTAATGTTATCTAATCGTATTAATTTATGCACTCCACTAGAATGTGCATCCAAATGGATTAGATAAAGGAGGTAAGTGTAACTAGGTAATACTATTTATTTCTTACAGCACGCTTATTATTATCATCCATGATAATTTTGTACAAAAAAGCTTAAGCATCTTGCTTTTATACTTTTCATTGAATTGACTCGGTAGGTCCATGTAAATTCTGTTGAAAGTGTACTTTAACTTAGTAGAAATTGCTATTTAAGTTGCTTGGACTAACGCCAAAGTTAAACGTTCACTACATTCTAAATATAGTAATTTTGTTCATTTTATATGTGAATATATGCTAATGCTAGTAAAGGTTGCGTTTTACTCATGATAATAGAAATCCAGGCTGGATTTAGGAATTTTCATATTACATTAGTATTGTGTTACAAAGTCTATGAGTTGCAGTGTACTTTAGCAATCTTTGCTTACTTAGATCTACCAACATGTTTATAAATTTCATTTATTTATTTCAAAAAAAGGGTTACAAAGTTGATATATATGTTACTTATTTCCAATAAAAAAGTTTACTTAATAATTCTTTTATTTAGGTGCTAACACCCTTATTTTGTTTAGGTACCTACTACCAGTATGACTTGTAATCTTAGCAAATTTAACCAGATTTAACAAATTTAACCAGATTCAGTAAAGTAGGGTAGGTACCTATTAAGTATGTTGTCTTTACTATATATATGTATTGCGTGTTTAATATAATTTATAGATAAATACCTAGTCAAGATACAAAAAACGACAACGCATCAAAACAACACGAGAACAAAGAAAACAAAAGTTCAGCCAAATTGCTGCTACTATAATTAATACTGCCCCATTTCATCAAGCCATAGCTATGCTTTGAATCCCAGCTATGTTCCCATATCGAGTTTGAATCGATAAAACGTGGAATGTTTTTCTAAGAGGCACGTTTCTCGGAACATTCGTTTTGTTACTCCTCAAATTTCAACGCCCTCTTGCATAACTGTAAAACTAAACAAAACATATATTGTGTTCTGGAAGTAGTCTGGATTTATTTTCTTAGACGGAAATCAATTTGACAGCTTAATTAACCAATCAAATAATCACGTGTGCTTTATTGTAATAAAAGTTAATACAGTAATAATTAAAATTAAAATTTAGAATAAATCAGCTTTATTTTGTATTATTACCAGAGATTCTCTCATTAAATTTACAATTATTTGATTGTCTGTTACGTGGAAATAAATGCCTCTGCTTTGGTGTTTTGGAAATATGAATTATTAATGGTTAGGTAGAATCTATATAAGATCAAGATATATATTTTAATGAATCTATGAAAAAATCTCTTGAAGAATCCTTAAATTAACAATAGTTGTACCATAAAAATGATTTCAGGCTTCCAAATACTTGCCAACCAGACTAAATGTAATCAAAATCTGTAACTACGACGACATTAATATTATCACATACTTCAAATCAGAACGTTATAAATTATAACTGTCCGTAACTGAACAAGCTTTATAGTAGTAATAGGTAAAATTAATTAAAATTAGAACACAAGGCTGATTTAAATAGCTTTACATATCTGTTTCAATCTAAAGCGTATTCAAAGTTTAAACTCAATTTTGTCGTAACTATGTAGCAGAAGCAATTTGCCGAAGAGATTGATTACTGCAATAGATATGGCAATAAAGTTGTCAAAATTATAGGCTTGATACGTTACAACAGCACTGCAATCACGATCATACGATAACAGTAAGAAAGTTTTATGTATGTAGATGTTACTGTGTATACACGAAGATTGACGCTAGGACTCTATGTTGGAAAGCATACGATCGAAAATTGAGAAAATTTTGTTAAATATTCAAATGCAAAAAGCTTCTATACTTTAATGAAAGTGGCAGGTGCATGCAAAACAGATGTTTTGATTTAGTTGTCCCGAAAAGGTGTTTCGCGAAGATTGAAAGGCCGAAAGTCAATGATAAGTAACACGACTAAAAATGATTGAAGAGGCAGTTGGTTTCGAAGATTGAAATATTTTTAATTTATTTTTAAATTTAATGTTTTGTTACGTATGTATAATATAACCGTATGTATAATTAATATAACCGTATATATATATATAACCTACTAGTGACGTAAAGAATATTCATACAGGCGTCCAAGAATATTCATGAATGCTTGGCGAATGTATTTGGAAAATATATTTTTTTAGGTTTAATTGAACAATTAAAAAAACAATTCAACTTAAAAAATATTATTGAAAATAATAATAATGTGTTAAAAACTAAAAAATATTTCGGAGGCCTAAGGTCACAGATTGCGATAAATGTGCAGAGAACCGATTTACAATAGGTACCTCCGCAAAAGTCGATACGAAACGCGCCTGCACCATTAAGAAAGCAAATGTAAAGAAGGATTTATTTAAATGTAACTGCTTATATAAAATTTTAATTTTACTGAATTTTAGTAGTAGCAAAGAGCACGCGACCTACCTGATGGTTGATAGTAAATGACTCCGGTGGACATATATAAATCAGACTCCTCTTTTAAAATTATTTCGTTTTTAAAAGTGGTAGAATTTATATATAGCTTATACATTTGACAGGAGTAGAGTACCCAGTAGGAATCTTAACCTATCCCTTAAGTAAAAGTAAATACATGAGTAGTTTTGCATTAAACTCTTGACTTATTCAGGATGTGATGTTATATGCAGTGTTGTATGGCATAAGGTAATAAAGGAAGCATATTTATCCCAAGCGTTCCAACTTAGTCAAAGGAGTAGCAACACATCTGTGACCGGTCTAAGGTCTTTAATATTATCTTGGGTTAATCACAGATATTGAAGGGCGGCAGTGGCCACTTACCCCAGGTCGACTGCATGCTTATTTTCTACTTCTTTATTATAAAAAATGCAACGACCACTAATGCAATATTAATTGTCGTTTAAAATTCGTTCTACGGTTATTTATTTATAACTAACGACAAGTGCAAATCCATTATGATAACAATTAATTTAATTGTAATATTTGACATGATAAAAAACAGCAAATAAAGGACAATGACACAACTATTTAAATTTAAACGCCGCAAACATTCAATATAAACACACGGCCGTTGTAGTTTTTGTCTGCGTAAATAGAAACCCTTTTAAATTTGACAGGTGTTAAAATGCGTAATAGAAGTGGTTAACAATAACCCGCGAGGGGCCATTAATAGGACTTACACATAAATAAGTTTTTACAATAATGATATGAGTATTTTGATTTTATTGTTACATTTAAGAATGAGGTCCTCAGGAGTTGTGCATACGATCCTGCGAGATCCGAGATTGTGCATCTGTGTCTGACTTCAGATAAAACCATGGCATGGGCGCTTGGACTGAAAATGGCATAGGCAATAGTCCACAAGCTTGGCTTAGTGCGAATTAGAAGAGTATCTTGAGAATTTCTTTAAGTTATTCTCAGCCTTATTATTACACGATTTTTTTCTTTGAGGTTTTAATAAGTACCTAATAATAATACATGCGCAAACAATTTTTATTTTAAAAACAAAGGGGCATATCTGGGGTTCATTCTGCGGAATCACAAAAAAATAGATAGTTTTGCTGTTGTCACCGATATGTAGGCAAACACGTGTAAATCCTATACCTGTCTGCAGTCCTTCAGCGCGTTAGACTATGCTCCAGGTTTCCCATCCTGCAAAGATTGTAGCAGTGGGTTATAAAAAGTGTTTTAGCCACCTAGTTACTTCTTCTCCAATCCCGGAGTGACAAGGCCGCATGTACCCAGACGGTGTCACCAACTGTAGTAAAAAGTAATTGCCTGACGCTTCTGTAATACTTACAACTTTATCCGTGCTGTCATCTTACAAGACGAACAAAAACAATTTCAGCTCTAAATAAGTGTTACTAAAGAAATTTTGCAATACGCAATACCTATCGAAGGCGATTGTCAAACTATGAACCTCAACACTAAATATTTATGTTATGGGTAGGTACTTTTCGGTGCTCCACTAATTGCCTTACCTTTACCTTTTTTGCTTCTAAAAATAAACGCCTCTTATTTTTTCTCAGTTTTTAAAATGTATTTGATATATATATGTATATACCTATGTATCCGTGCTGCTAGTAACAAGAACATCATTTCTTTAAGTATACATTTTAATAAATTGTTTTAGGTATATATAGTTTAATATTTAGATCGGACGGCGTATTCACACTACAAAATCTAACGGATAGTAATATTACGGCGCTGTGTCGTTGTCAACCAGTGTAAAAACACCTTTATACGACTAGAATTGTATAACTTGCGCGTCTAATCGATTTACACGGCGCAACCTGTCTAACTATTACAGAATTGATAAGCACACGCGATACGTAAAAATAAAGGTATTAAATGTTTGTTTTTTATTTAAACAAAAACTTGAATGAGTGTTGCAGATGTTGCGAAAATTTACCCCACAATTAACACTTGCCCGTATTACGTATTCCAGTTGCTTTATTTTACTGCATTTGTTTAATGACATTGTCCAGAGAGTCGTTTAAACAATATATAAGTAGTTTTAATGCTGTTTATTATTTTCATTCTTTTGCATTAGGTATGTATTTTTTATTGGTTCTAGTTAATTAGGCATAAATGACCTCGATACCTACGTACCTGTGAAAGAAACTTTCATAAATTGAGCGATTGAATTTAATTACTTTTTTTGTTTCTACCTACTCCAGATATCTATGTATATATTCATACGTGAAGCGAAAATTTGCGGTACCATTTTTCGAATATTTCGGGCACAGAGGAGTATGAGAGTAGGCATACGGGA
>DWNY01001455.1:0-12636 GCA_018250635.1 Telegonus apastus
TCAAAATATTCAACAGATTCTTTTATTTTTAATTCCACTTGTATTATTTTACTATAATCCATATATGTCAGTTGTACACTTTGCTTCAATAGCATAACTTTCAAAATTAACGCCTTTTGTCACTGTGCCATAAAAATCTTAAATATGTACAGACTCTTAAAAAAAAGAAAACTGTCACAATCACAGATTCTATAACGAAACAAAATAACTAAAATTCTTTTTTTTAAACTGTCACAATTCCTGTCATTTAAACACCACAGAACATCGAGGGAAAATGAATAAAAAAATGCTCACTGATTTTTATAGACCAGGTAAAACCTCATTTTGACATGGGTTCGTTAATTTCGAAATAAAATGATACCAAAGGGTTTTTTCGGAACAAAGGCCTAAATGGGAATGAGTTAAACCTATATAACATTACTATTTTCGTCGCATGCAACCCTGACATTGACAGACTAAATTAGCATACTAATTAGGGTTCCGTATTAATAAAAAAATGTAATGTCGCCCGTGTTTCGGGAACTCTACCAAAGGTTGTATTTAAGGTTGTTTTCATATAAGAAATATTTGTATTATTAAAATGTAAATAAGCAAGTATTTACCCACTCCATTTGCTTTCTGTATTTTTCTCAAAAACCACTTTTATTTGATACGCACATCATTGAATTGCTTAAAAAAAAATGTACCGCCATGTTGAGTCCGTTACATTGATTTTAAAATGAACATGGCCGCAAAACATTTCAATCGTTCGGGCTTAACTAGTTTAAGAGTCAGCAAAATGTATCCTTCTCGTACTAAGGCAAGTTAATTAAAAGCTAATAGTAGAAACAAAAATTTAATTGAATCTAAATAAAAATTTAAAACGTAATCCACTCGGAACGAATGGCGATTATTATACCGGTTCCCACAACTCGTCAAGAGATGGCGCTACCAGTATGTCAGAATCACGCTAACGAAGCATTCTTAACATGTATGTACGTGCAACATATACAAGTTCTGAACTGAAATTGTCGGAGCACGGCCGCTTCCCAGATATTCTTCGACTGGCGGGAGATTTCCAATCATGAAATTGTATAAATAGAAATAATATAAATCGAAATAACAGATAGAAATCGAAAGTGAAAATATTCCATATATCGACGGAACCAATACTAAATATTATTATGAAACCTCTATAAATATCCAATGTATAAGACATTGGCATATCTAAATTCCGTAAGGCGCAACACACACTGCGTTCCCTGGCGCCGCTGTTTACTTAACCAATCGATCACCACCGCTACATAGGGCGTTTATTTGTTTATTTATTTATTTAGTGCAAGTTATCAAATCTCTCGAAAAAAAACGTTTACAGATAATAATCTAAGCGTTACATTGGGTGTAAAAATTAAAAAGGACAAACTTGCTTAAAATTGAATGATTACTTTCAAAGACATATAGTTTCAATGAACTTTTTTTTATATTTTCTACAGCAAACCAAATATAGCTCAAGTAATGACATATCAACTATTTATTCATATTAAGCAAATGCTTCCGTCTTACATATTTATAATTTAATTTTATTTTGTTACTACTCATACTATTTTTCAATATACACACGCGAGCGTGAATCCGCGCAAATTGCCGCGCAAGTAGCCGCAAACATGATTAGTGCATGTAAAAAAACACATTTGTTATTGGCAACGATACTCGTTTGGGCTTAACGCAGTGTTGGTAATAAAGCGCGAATCCTTTGACGTCTGTATTCGTGCGCAGCGTCTACACATTCGCTATTATTAATTATTCCAAAGATTATTCGTGTGTTTCTAAATGTTACAATCTAAATACTCCATAGATACAATGTCAGTCACAAGCGAAAACCGTCCAAGCAATATCAGAATGTGTGCGTAACTCACGCACACTAGCTTAAAAACGGCATTGTTTGATTGGTCGAATGCTCCCATTGTGCCATTTTGTTTGAACAATAAAGTTGCCTTTTATAAATATTAGCGATTTAGAGGCTAACTGTTAGTGACTAGTTTTTTGACGCTTTTTTATGTCACACTAGATCTACAGAGTATATAATCAAAGGTTGCATTACTCTCTTGCTGTTGCAAACTTTTGGCAACGCAAGTGAAACAGTAGCTACATGACGTATGGCGGGTTGTATTCGGAAGTCAAGTAAAGTAAAAAACAGTGGACAAAAAATATAACGGCAAAGAAAATTGTCGTTAAAAAGCCGTTTTAGAAAGTTCAACGAACCGGAAGAAGTTTTAGAACACATGCGGACTGCGGGTTGTCTACTGCTGGTTTGAACCATAAATATTGACGGTTAAAACATATCGCAGCGGATAAGCACGCAGTGCGCGATGCGTCTAACACTACGACATTTATAATTATGCAAGCACCATTGGCACTTAATGTATCAATCAGTTAACATCGATATAGATTAAGATTAATTAAAGTAGGCAATGTATAGATACTTCACATACTGTTTTGAACTATAAGATTATAATTACTTCAGCACAGCTATCTACAAAAATAAATAAAATTGAATTGAATAATGTCAAAATAACAACTTTTTACCAAATGCATATGAACGTATACGCGGTACCTATAATAAAAATACAATTATATTTTTGTGTCTGTCTGTTTCACTGAAGTAATCTTCTAAACGGCTGGATCTAAGGCGTAACTTGGCTACTTTAATTTTTGAAAAAAGCATTAGAGCGCGCTCAACGCGCATGCAGCCGCCGTCGCGGGCGTTAATATCAGTTGCAGGACGATATCATTGTGCGCCTTTTTACTTCTTTACAGCAAACCGCGGGGATCAGGTAGTTTATATTATTAGAAATAGCAAATGAGCATGCAGTCCGTCTGATGTTATCATACTTATGTAACTGTTGTATGGACATCTGTTCAGACAATCTGTTGTGTCCAGTGACATGCAAGATTACAAGCAAAATAATGCATATATTGAGATTTAATTTGCAGTGACTCAGCTCGGTCTCAAAAAGCCAAGTGAGGCTGTGTAATGGACAAGGCCGTGTTGTACGTTTATGTAATCAACAGATTTTGACGACATCTGAAGATTAAAACTTAAACATCGTAACTTCGCAGCAAAATAAACTCAAAATGGCGGCGCTTCCCCCTCCACCGCGCGCTATGCATCACTATTCTCGCTTATGGTCATCAATTCTTTGATTCTCAAGCTATCCAGTGGTATAATTTAATTTTGAATGTATTGGATAGATTTGAAACTAAACGCTAAAATGTATCCTCCGATTTTCTTCTCATTAGTTTATTTGTATTGCCCATACGGTAGCAAATTTAAAGACGTATCACGTCAAAACATTCTACCTCTTAGAGTTTCACCACCTGTATCAAAGTATTAAATACTGGAGCGTGCTGGCCCACGCTGGCTCCATACTCACCGCACCACACCAAGAACGAGGCTGTCTTCAGCTACATTCACGGCGTTGCTTGCGACTGCGTGCGACATTTCAGTCGCAAGTTTGTCTTCTATCCGCAACACTGTGTCGCCATTTTGTAGGCCTGCTCTGTCAGCAGGCGAGTCTGGTAGTACCTAACGAATATAAGGTATATTAAGTAAACAGTTTGATTGATCAAATGAGCATGCACTTGAAAGTGATAGAACCCGTCGTGGTTCGACTAAAAAGTGACTATTTTACCAATAAAACTGTTTGGTCTGATGTAGTTCTCCGCATGTTCTTAGTGTATGTTTACTTTGTAATAAAATCTATATATTAATACGTGAAGCGAAAATTTGCGGTACCATTTTTCGAATATTCCGGGC
This sequence comes from Telegonus apastus, assembly GCA_018250635.1. Lineage (NCBI taxonomy): Eukaryota > Metazoa > Arthropoda > Insecta > Lepidoptera > Hesperiidae > Telegonus > Telegonus apastus. The sequence continues at coordinate 3,797 of DWNY01001455.1, forward strand.
ATAAAGGAGTATGAGAGTAGGCATACGAGAACGTTCATGCACAGAAGCTTTTTAATGGATAATATTATGTAGAATTGTGTTGCAAAATATGTATTAAATTGAACAAAATAAAACAATAAATTGACAATGTTAAATGATATCGTCAACTATGTCAGATGTCTATGGCAAAAAATGCGTTATTGCTTTTAAATGCGGCTTGGCAAATTAAACCTCATTTTCCCTATAATTAATGTTTTTTACGCACAGATTAAAAATACATAAACAATTGGATGTATAAGTTTAGTTTTGTAGTTATAATTATGGTCGTATGTCGACTATTGTAACTGGCCTACTAGTTATCATTATTTTTAAAAGAAGTGTGTTATGGAGTTTCCTTCACTGCTTCTTCTCCATAACGAAACACCTTTGCGAAGATGGTAGATTTTATTGACGTTCAAAGACTTCTGTAAAGGATCTACTTTGAATAAATGATTGATTTGATTTGACTCTGGCGGCATAACTTCCCTATTTCTACCTGATAACAGCCGTGTAGCGCTGCTTTTCTGAAGGGTGTGGTAAGGGAGACATGCTTATCCGAGGCGTTCCAATTTAGTCCTCAGGGGTAGCAACGAGTCTGTCATCCGAGGTTGATGACAGATGTCCATCTGACAATCTTATTACCATTAAGTATACTTTGTTTGCTACTATAAATAAATGCGTCAATTACACTTATTCCCTTAAGTAGCATATGTTTGTAAATTGTAAATTAATATACTAGTAGACCAGTTCAATGGTCGACATTCGACCATAATTAAGACCATATAAAAACCAAACTTATACATCCAAATAAAAAACAAAAACATTCATAATATGAAAAATGAGGTTTAACTTGTTAAGCTGCATTTAAAAGAAATAACGCATTTATTGACATAGACATCTGACATATTTGACGATATCTTTTAACATTGTCAATAAATTGTTTAATTTTGTTCAATTTAATATGTTTTTTTTTTGTAGAAACGTAAATATAATCCATCAAAAAGCTTCTCTGCATGAACTTTCACGTATGCCTAAAACGATAATCCTCTTTCCGCGCAATATTCAGAAAATGGTACCGCAAATTTTCGCTTCACGTATTAATATATAGATAATTCGTTATGTAGAAAAATATTTTTTGGAGATGAAGCTACTTAGATGAGAATATTGTGGAATATTAAGTTTTATTAATATAATTTATTTCATGAATTGCATAAGCACACCGCCAGGTTTTAATTTAGGCCACCTTTAAATTGGTAGGTCTACTTCCTCTATATTATATATTTTTCTACATTCTATAAAAATAAATAAAATTGAAGTGTCAGTTTGTAATATTGTCAGTCAAAATAACAACTTTTTACTACATGCACATGAAAGTATACACGGTACCTATAACAAAAATACGATTATAAAAATGTTTGTCTGTCTGTCTATTTGGCTGAGGTAATCTTCTTAACTGCTGAGCCGATTTTGACGGGACTTTCACTAGAAGATAGCGAAAGGTCTAAGGCGTATATTAATGTGATGGCGCATGCGGCCGCCATCTCGGGCTTTAATGTCAGTTGCTATTAGGCACATCTAAATGTACATATGTTTTTTTTACTTCTTTAACGTGGGTGAAACTGCGGGGATCACCTAGTAATACATATACTTAATATAGATTGTTGCTTGATTCATTTGTAAGTAGTTATCAGATATGTTAATCATACAAAGCTCGTACATCAATCTCTATTATTGTATTATTTCCTGTCACCTAGTGTTTAACGGTGTATGAATATGGTTTACATGCGTATTACTATCGTGTGCTATTAATTTATAAGTAACATTCTTGTCATACATGCGTAATGAAACTGGAGAGCTATGGATATTAAATTGATGGCCCTTTTCAGTGAAGTTATAAAAGAAGGAATCTATTAATATTGAATCTAGAGGCACTAGAAGATTTCATTAAGCTTCAGCCGCAAACCGGCCGATCATTCAATAACTTACTACTAACTCATAACGTTATGCTCTCAAACTTTATTGCGATTGCTGAACGTTCTATCTATTTTTGTCAGATTTATTGAGGTCAGAGTAATTAATGACTTGATTTTTTCCAACGTTTACTGGTTTGAAAAATAATGATTTCTCTGAAGAAAATAATTTATGTGTCTTTATTATCAAGCGTTTATGTTTATCTGACTACTTTTCGCTTGAATAAATGGCTAAGTATAGATTTTTAAATATGTGATACAAAATATGAGTATTGTAAGTATCCCATTATTTTAAGTAGGTATCTCATTAAAAATAAAATAGCGTATTCAGGCATACATCGGGAATTATTTGACTATGTCCGTTATTAAAATAGTATTCAAGTTTATATTTTATAAACTGAACGTATTTTTCTCAGTATTTTTCCTCAGTATTTCTAAAGGTTCCGACATTAACATAATCTTTTTGGGTTGGAACCGTTATGTTGTGTCGTTGTCGATATTTTGTGTCGGTAACGGTATATTCTCTTTCTTGAACTAAAGAAGGATCTTTACTCAAAGGAGAAAAATAAACGTAGTTTATTTAAGAAAATATCAAATTTTAAAGCATGCATCGTATAGCTTAAAAATAATTTACGATAAGGAAAATGAAATAATTTTATGGAATTATATATTCATCTATGTCCAACTTTACTTCTTACGAACATAGGAAAACGCCTCTCGTTATGTCATGCTTTGCGATATGTGTTGGTGATAAAGGTAAATGGAAAATATTACAGAATGATGTTTCACAGGAAAAGATGATGTGACTCTTTTCTACGAATATATACATATGTACTTTCAACCGAATCAATATATACATATTATTATCAATATGTATATACATATTATTCCGACATTAGTCTTATGTTAAGCAACATTTTTAATATCAAAGTGAAGACTAAATAAAGACGAGTAAAGATGTTTATTCAGAGATTTTTCATGGAATTTACAGCAATTAAACGTTTTTATTCTCGTAAAATGTGTACAGATTTCTTTTATCCTTTTTGTCTACAATTTCGAGGCACGCATTTTCATGTTTCCGTTCGTTACGACCCATCCTATTTTTTTTCGACAAAATTAGCCATACATTTTTTAACAACAACTCCTCATATGGTATAATTCCTCAAGCCGTTTAGACTGTTGAGCGTGCCAAATAAATGTACATACGTTCGAAAAACAATACCCTACTTCTGACGCAGTCGGGTAATTAAATAGATATGAAGTGTTCTATGGCGTGAATGATTTTAAGTGTCATACGGAACAAACGAAGGCTGCGTCTTAAATTGGGTCTGTCATGTTGCCAATTTTATGCCAAGTGGGTTAACATTGAATATTAAGTGAAACGGCCTTAAAATGGTTTTGGCCCCTTAATTGGAATACGAATTTTTTTGGCATAAGTCCATGATACATTATGGTCATTTTTGCTAAATTATCTTTCTATTGACAAAAGGATTTTTAAATTTAATTTACAAATGCACTATAGTAATGACGCATATGTGTTCTTCTAGATTTGATGGGTGTGGTAAGAAAGACATATTTTTTCAAAATTTTCAAATTAATTTACCGTAGTAGGACCGTATCTGTTGTTGGGTTGATCACAGGTGTTCATGGGTGCCAGTGGCCACTTATCATAAGCTCAGCTGCATACATGTTTGTTATTTATATGATATAAAAATAATATTATGTTCGTTTAACGACATTAATCGCAATATACTTTCTAAAAATAAAACTATATTGGCATCGGACTAGTCGTAGAGATGAGATGCTTTGTGTTTTTTATACGATTGGCACTCTTCTACAGAATAGATGAAATGTTTTCTCGGGGGATCGTCCCTCTGTACATTTGCCATAAATCCCAGCCATACAATTAGAATGAACATCTGCTGGCATGAAGTTAATGGTAATGTAGGTTAGAAGGTTATTCACATTATTTGAGTTCATAATGTGTTATTTGGCATACATATTACAACAAAATGTTTTTAAAACCCATTGATGATGATACCGAGACGGCTATTATTCTGTAATACATCCAATGACTAACATAAATTATATTTTTGTACCTTTGGAAGTAGCTACTTAGTTTTCTATTATACTATTTTTTGATTGTATATTATTAAGGCTGTACATATCTAAGCCATTGTCCTTGTAGTTTCGGGACAAGAATAGGGCTACGGTATCCTCTGCCTGTCCTAAGAGGCGACTAAAAGGGGGCTTACGGGGTTGTGGCCGGTAAGAGTCGGAGTTCGAATCGCCCGGCCAGCGTCCCCGGGAAGGACGACGGCATGTGCGGTCGCATAACGTCTTAAACACCAGATGTTGAGATGAGCTTAGTTGCTCATCTGGGTAGAGCCCGATGGGGCAACGGGCCAAGAGGGTTTCGGTTCCGTTCCTCCAGAGATCCCGGACTCCTCTTTGCAGCGATGATGGCGATGGCCACCAGGGGGTTTTAGTGGGTAAGAGTCCCACATGACCCAGCGTCGCTTTCGAAGGTTTCCCCTTCCAAAAAAAAGGTATCTAAGCCATTTCAATCAGCGTATATTTTTGTGTAATTTAAATTAGTTTACTCCAAGCATGGACAATATTGTTATTAAATGTAGCGAGAGTTTGTATACGTATCTGTAATAGGGTCGCTCCAGCGCGTCACGCAAACTTTGTTATTAGGCGTGTGATAAAAGCTAAATTAGGACGTGTACATGCTTTTGACGTGTTGTTAAATAACACTACGGGTCGAAGAGACGTGTGCCGTGGTGTGAGGGTGGCGGCGGAAAGTTATTGTTGGCTAAAAATAAACAACACAAATGTGTTATTTGTTGTAACCCAAATTTAACCCAAATATTAACAATTTTGTGCATTAAATTAATAGTGGTGGCAGAACTAATATGTTCAAACGGGAGATATCAATTCACATCAATTTCTAGCGTATGATAGTTTTTGCGTTCCGGTGGATGGGCGCGGATACCGGTTAATTCCGGCGGCATCACCGCCTAAAGGTGGTAGAACCCCTAAGTGATGGTGAAACCACAAATGGTTCGACTCCGGCGGCATCATCGAGAGACCTATTTCTGCCTTATAACAGCAGTATTAAGCGCTGCTGTGTTCTGGTTTGAAGGGTGTGGTAAGGGAGATATACTCGTACATATTCGGGACGTTCTTAGTCTTAACTTAGTCCTCAGGGGTAGTAAAGCATATGTGGCCGAACTCAGATCTGATCTTATCTGGGGTTGAATACAGATGTCCATGGGCGGCAGTGGCCACTTACTATGAGTTGGAATGCCTGATCGTTTGCTACTTCAAGAACATAAAAAAATGTGCGGCAGCCATCTTAGACATCACGAGCGGCTACTCATCTGTGATCGATTTGCAGTATAATTTTATTGATTTGTTTACAGTTATCCATGAGCAGTCACCACTTACCACCTCCTTATATTGACTCTCGATAGTTTTTTACTTCAATATTATAATAATATTAAGTTAATGTTTTATGGGAGTAATGAAAGAAATTATAAATTACGTAGGTACTACTTTGAAAAGACTCCATTCCAGTTAGCGTTTGATAAACGACTATATAATTTGAATGTAATTTTCGCATAACATAATTCATTATTTCCGAGTTTCCACTGTATTATTCCGGTATTTATATTTGGGTCACGTTTTACAAGGCGCTAGGTCCGCTGGTAATTTGTTAAGTTTGACTGCAAACTTCGGCGCAATTTCATTGCGGGAGTGATTTTGCTTTTATTTGTAAGTTTCGAAGTTGGTAAACAAATTAAAACCGCTGTATTTTGGAAATACTTTTGACAATAACCTATTTTCTTAGTTTCTATATAAACAAGCGCAAGAAGTCGCGGGGATCAGTTAGTCTTTTTAACAATAATAATTCTAATTATTTGTCATAATTAACGTTTCTTGTAACCTTTGAACAATACAATACCACACATAATATGTCGGCATTGTTAGAAAGGAACCTGGCTCATGCCGACAAAGACAAATCATCGCGTTTCCTCCATGAAATATGATTGTGCCAGATATTATGACGATGACTCGTAACTAATTACAATTGTGTGGTCACGTCAGTAACAATAGTAGTGCACACAGTTTTAATTTTAATAGAACTATTTATAGATCTGCTGATTGGTTCACAGGTTCATGTTATAACGCATCTTTGCATTTATGTATTTTATTTATGTTTTACGTATTTTAAAGTTCAAGCAGTAAACGAGCATGCACACCAAATTGAATCAACTCGATATATAACAGTGCGTTTACTTGAATAATGTTCAAAAGAAAATGCCTCGACTCCGATATTCCAGTTGTCATATAATTATATATCTATTATGTTAAGCATAATATTGGAATGAAATAATTATGTCATCAAAAGACATTTCCCCTGTAATTAACGGACGAAGCAATGAAGTTTACCACTATTAAAGTTCAGTAACAGTTAACGCATTTAGTGTTGAATTCGGTTGGAAAACCGTCTCGGGTAACCTCTACCGTTTAACACAAATAGCCTAATCGATCGAACACGATTGCCACACAAATAGGTCATAGGATGATACTTCGATCGTATCTCCAATCTTTCAAAAATAAAGAAAGTTTTAGGTTCAACTAAATAATGTTTTAACTATTTAAAACCAAATTCAATTCATTGAGCTAAATAGCTCACTTACAAAGCATGCTTATAAACTTGTATTTTTTGTATTTGTTAATATAATTAAGCTCCTCGAAACACTGTGAAAATATTGTAGTTTTTAAGTAGTCTTGATTCTTATAGGGTAAATTACAAATCGTCAATTTTTTTCTTATCTTGAAAAACATTTGTTTTCTTTAATTTATACATATAATACCTGTATAATACCTATTCTGTAATTTCTTATGTAACGTTAAAAAACTAGGCCGATTTTTAAAGTTATTTTTCTCGAACTCAATAATGTTTATTTATAATAATGCTGATAGAATTTCTGATTTTTACACATAATATAGTGAATAAAATATAATCAAAATAGATTAAAGTTGGAAAAATATAATAGATTATTTCTTTAATACCGAAATGTAAAAAAATATTAAAGCGCATATTTTATTTCTCTTTAATTACGTTACTTACACCGCTTGAAAATGTTTAAGTGCTAAATTGCAGTGTTTAGTCGGTAAATATTTTGCAAAATAGCTTCTGTTAAAACTGAAACAACACACTTCCTTTCATGCACGAAACAGCCTTCTTTCAGAGGAAAATCGAGGGGTAATTGTTTCTATGTTGCTTTTTGTTCGCGTTCTATGGATTTTAATATTTTTTATTAAATGTGAATATTAAAAGTGATGCTAAATAATACATGCTATGCCTAATTTAATACCTCGGGTTTCTCAAAATTTCACTTCGCGTATTAATATGGTATAAAGATTATTGTAGTACGTATGATTACATTTCATTGAAATCCCATCAGGCTTTTAAGCATTAAGTTTGAAATCTAATTTGTATTAAATATTTCATACATATGGCGACAATGATAATTCGCACGTGTATAATGTTTACAGTGAAGGGCAGGGCTATTTGTGTGGTGGTGTGGTGATGCTTCAAAGCTCTTTTAGTAGCCCCCTTAAGTGGGCGTCTAAAACATAAGGGTACTCGCCTTGTCAAAAGTTTTAAGTACCTACTTCTGGCTGAGTTCTACTTGTATTGAATATTTCAATTAAAACTTCGCTCAACAACACATACTTCAACCTCGTAGCATTAACGATTTGGATAACTTATAGGCCAAGGCTAAATTCTCAAGTAGACACTTGGCAAAATGACATTCATAAGAACCAACACATATTATCATAGTTTTACTCTGATCTTATCTGTTTTTGTGGAAAATATTTCATTTTGCAAGAAATGTAAACATAAAAATCTTATAGTGGCATTCACCCTAGCTTATGGAAAGTATAATACTTCGTTACAGAAGTTTAATAACCGAATATTGTAATAACTCGTATATCTAATGTAATATAAGATAACATGTCACCAGTAATTTACTTATTTGAAAAAAGTTACCATAGTACATATGAACAGAAGAACAGTCGCGATTTGTAGGGCGTAGTTAGTAATGAGGCATTCCAACTTAGTTCTCAGTTACTCAACTTAGTTGCTCCTTAGGGCCAGCAATGCACCTGTGGTCATCTCTAATGTTACTATGACAACTGAGACGTTTCCAACGATACCTCATATGTTAAAATCCGTCAAGCCGTTTGAGCTGTGTGGCGTGCCAAAGAAATGGACACACATACGTACTTACATAAATATACGCTCGAAAAAAATTACCCTCCTTCTGGCGCAGTCGGGTAAAAATAAAGAAGGGAGTAGATAAGAAAACTTGCGTTATCTGAGCATTAAGTACTATAAAAAAGCGAAACCATAAGCAGTTTGTTAGCAACACGAGTGGCGCTTGTGCCTGAGTAGAAAATCTTGTCATAAAATAAATAGCTATGCCAAAGATATTACGTCGCAAGAGTACTGAATATTCTTACACAGCTTGCTGGCTGTGAAATGTTGTAATCGAATATACAATTCGGCAATACAATAACATTAAAGTTAAATCATTTTACGGTTCAATTTGGGCATGTTTGCAATATATATATTTTTTATAAGATTGTAGTAGCAAATGAACACGCAGTCCATCTGATGATAAGTCTGTCAATCACATACTTCTGTAACAACTGTTTAGAACAAGGATTATACCTGGATACGATTATAAATAGTCTACCAATTCGCACTTGCCCAGCGCGGTAGACTATGGCCTAAGCCCCCCTCCGAGACATAAGATGGTCCATTCCACT